>JAKSZP010006701.1:0-179363 GCA_022478985.1 Massospora cicadina
AAGCCACAGTGGAAGTGATGATATTGGATAGATTGAGCACTGAAAGAGTAAATATGGCCACAATACCCTAAGGACCTATCTTTGGCAAGAGTTGAGATGTTCAGAGGTCATCAATAATTCCAGTGATGGAGACCAGGCAGTCGCCACGTTTCTCCATCTACTCAGCATGTTCAGAACCTCCAATCCATTAAAGATAGATACCCTGATACCGTTCAACGGCTTGTCCCCATTTTCCGTCTGAAGGATGTTCTCGCCCTCCCCCCTACTTTTCTGGGTAATCATAACCAAGGTGGAGGTTATCTTCAACAGGGTGTGGGTTTTACCCATCCTTAACACTGATGCACCAGTCAATGTGATTACTTCTAATTTTTTCATAAGATCAAGTTGGCAACTGACCTGGAGTACTCTCAAGATTTTGGAACTGCAGGTCCCAAAAATACTTGGGCTATTGGAGCCTACTCCTCCCTACTCATATGAATTAGGAAGCTCATCCTGTATGCTCTTAATGTGGCTTTGGACAATAACACGTATGACCTGATCATTATTACTTAATTCAATATTGAGTATGAAGTAATTATCAACAAAAAAGGGAATCTATCTTTACTCAATTACAAAGAATCTAATCTTTACTAACGATGAACACAAGAAGAAAGAATATTCCTGCTTAGTAAAATAACCTTCTTCCCTCTCTCTACTTTACACCACGTCTGGCAAAAATAACAAAAATGTTGCCGAATTCCATTGACAATTCTAGAGAGCATTCCGTGTACTTTCAGAGGAGGTGTTTGTCAAGGCTGGTTAACAAAAGGTGATAGACACCAAGATTACCTAGGAAATACCCCACATTTGCTAAAGCACTTTGCAAAAATGGATGAGATAAGCCTATAGAAACTTAGGTGTTGCCAGGTATAATTGACCTCACTTATCAGCGAAACATCAATCTCCTGCTTGGGAATCTCAAAAATAAGGATATGGACATAAAGAAGCATCAGGGGATTGAAAAAGGACTGCTGATTCAAATTAAGGACATCTGACAAATCAGTTTTATTGGGGCTATATATATATGGGCTTACGCTGATCAATTTTATTATGCAGCTTGCCTCACGTTCAAATTTCCGATTATCTATCCTCCGCTGAGCTTAAAAGTCCTCACTTTACTAGAGTCCTATAGTGACATCTTTTCCAAATCTGATATGGTCTATGTGCACATGAAAGATTATAGCCTAACCTTTGATGTTGGTGATGCCCACCCTATCCAACCCAAACCCTATATGAAATCAAAAGTTGAGGAGTTGCAGCTGATGACAGAGCTTAAACAGTTGCTGGACGTGGGGTTGCTAGTGGCTTCTCACAGCCCTGGGTCTTCTCTTTTATTGACTATAAAGAAGAAGAATGGAGGCCATTGGAAAGTGATGGGCTACCACAAATTGAATATTCTCATGAAAGAGATTAATTACCCTATCCCTCAGATTGATGATGCTATGGCCCAACTCTTGGCTCAAAGGTTTTTTCTGACATGGACTTGGCTAGTGGATACCGGAAAATGGACCTTTATCCCCAAGACCAGGAGAATTGTGCCCTTATCTGAAGTGAGGGCTTATTTCAACCCATTCGGCTATCCCAGGGGTTGTGCAATGCGCTTGCCACATTTCAGAGAGCCATGGATCAGTTTTGAATGATATTAAGCTGAGTTGTATAATTGATTACTTAAAAGATATAACTGTCTTCTCCAAAACTTTCAATGAGGTCCTCACGCGCCTAAAGGAAGTTTTTAACGCTTATGGGTATCTAACATAAAGCTCAAGTACACTGGATGTACTTTTTTTCCATAAGAAATTGGATTTCTTTGGACACGTTATCTCCCAAGATGGAATTAGCCTCTCTTAGATAATGCTGAAAAAATATCCAAGAAGCTAGCTCCTAAAACCCTACACAATACCTAGGTGTTCCTAACCATGATGGGGTACTACCATCAGTTCACCCCCAATTTCGCCCAGCTCAGTGAGCCACTTTTATGCCTCTTGTAAGAGCCCTCCTGTCTGAAAATCGCCTTTTCAAACAGTGGGCTCCACTAGTGTGCCAGGAGAACCATTATGGAGACTGGCTGACCCTTGCTGTTTCGCCTTCATAGGCGTACCAACCCCCTACAAGTCCACATCCAACCCATTAACTCAGCATACCAAAGGGTTCGTCTTAGCCACATGGTCCCTCCTGGGTGTGCCCTGGTGAGTCCATCCTCCAGCCTGGGTGGCTATGGCACTCCCGCACTGCACCACCCTAATGACCAAACGCCAGCCCCTCTTGGGTGTGCCCTGGCGAGCCCACCCCCATCCTGGGCGGCTATGGCACTCCCACGCTTCTCCACCACACTTATGGCGATGGCCATCAACACAGCATCATTGGTGGCTGGTTGGCCAGGTTCCCGTTGGTTCCTCATAGGGCTGAGATATGGGAGCTGGCAGTGTCAGCCATCCAGCCATGTCACCCCACGCCTACTTTTGGGATCTCCAGTCCCACCCATATCCACTATAGTGGCACTTGCTCTTTAAATAAATAGAAAAGTGGGCGAAAGAGAAATATTTGTTAAAAAGGAATGATGAATATTTATACACAAGGCTACTGCTCCTAATCACAAACCATTGGCCATCAAGCTTGAACTACATCCAATCATCAGTCATCCATGGTAGTGATTCTAATTCCAATCTGATCTTCCTGTTCACCATATATTATGGTGACTCATCTTTGGCAAAAGCCAGTTCAGTCATATTTATTTTCTATTGTAAACATAATTTTTGAACATTCTCGACATAAGTCATTGGTAATTCAAATTAGGCAGCAAATTCATAGTCGGATGATTAATAAAGAATACTTCAGCTTTCAGCCATAAAATCCCTTAATCATCTTCTATGGCAGTTTTTGCAGTGATAAGATTCTGCTAAAAATGAAATCAAGTAAGCTTTTCATCGTCAGATGGTTGTAAATGAATACATTGGCTTTCCGTCGGAATTTCCCACATTCACCTACAAATTCGCAGTTGGCACCAAACTAGAGATCCGCCAAACCTAAAACATTTAATGTTTTAATAACATTAAGTAGTATCAAATTAGACGATTAGCTTTCAATCATGACTGACAAACCAACACCCCAAATTCTGATATAAATGGGTGAAATCCCTTTGGTTGATTTTTACGCACCTCATTTCCATTGGGGTGTTGAACAAATGGCTGCGTTTGAGAAGCTAATGGAGCTATTGCAACAAAGGCCTATCCTCAGCCACCCTGATTTAGCAAACCTTTCATGTTGTTTACTGATGCCTCCAACTACGCCGTTTGAGCTATCTTGTCTCAATTGAATGAGCATAGTGCTGATCATCCATGTCCTATTTTAGCATGATGCTCTTGAAAGCTGAATGCAACTACAGCATACTGAGAAGGAGTGCTTGCTGTCCTGCTCACTGTGTAATACTACAATCATTTTCTAAATTGAACTTCTTTTAAAGTGATCTTTGACCACGCCTCCTTTAAGAGGTTGCAAAATATGAAGGATCCCACAGGACGGCTGGCTCCTTGGGCCTTGAAGATCCAGCATTATGATAAGAAATTGATCATCATGTTAGTTCTGCCACATGAAATAAGATGGGTTAACGCAGCTGCCTGTCCTTCACTTATACAATAGTGAAGCTGAGAGGTTAAATGACCTCTTTATGACCACTGAAGCTTGATCTGATGAGGATGAACCCGTAAATAAGATGCTTCCCTGGCCTCATGCAACACCAAGGTGGTGAGCGGGAAGCTATACAAGAAAGTAATGGTAAATTGGTTGCCCTATCTCCGGCCATTATAGCAGAATTTACAATCTTGGAGTCTCATATCTATCCTAGGGCATTGCAGAGTTCGAGAAATCCATGTGTGGGTTAAAAAGATGATATTACTAGGAGGTCGTCAGGAAACTATATTGAAGTCCTGGATGCCTGTCTGACCAGTAAAAAGCAATGCAGCTTCAAGACCAAGTATTAAGACTACTGTACCACCCCTCAACAGCCTTTCCACACGATAAGCCTAGATGTGGTTGGCCCTCTACCCCAGACTACTGGGGAAATCAATATATCCTGGTAAGTATTGATCAAGTTACCAAAAGTGTTGAGCCTGTTGCTCTTCCAGTCCAAAATGCAAAAGCTAACGACACTTTTCTAAGTCTTAATATCCTCACACTCCAAGGATGTCCAAGCCCTTCTCTGTGGCAATTGTAAAATTACTTAAAGAGTTGTTGAGATTCTTACTACATTAATGGGGCCCAACATTCCTTTTCAGCCCACTATAACCCTTTCATCAATGGTACTTTTGGAAGAGCAAATGGAACTTGATAGCAATCCTGCGGAAAAAATGGCCACTTCTGACTTTCTACATTGGGATCAGTTTCTGCCTAGTGCTCTACTGAGAATAGTGTTAGTTATCACAGGATATTCAAAAAGGGTGAGCTAGTTAAGGTAAGATGGGGCCTCCGCATGGTGCAACCTGGGAAAGCCTGTAGAAAAATGAGTGATTAGCTAACATTAGAACCCATAAGAGGCACGTTGGTTGGGTCCTGTAGTGGCCTGAAAGAAGTGCGGGATGGTAGTGATGACTGTGCTGACCTGTTATTGCGGGTGTCTACCATTTCCTGAGGGGATAAGCAAGCAGGAAGGGTGTACAAGTCAGGTAAGGTGCCTTTCAAACGGACTCCATATGAGCTGAGGTTGCGTGGGTGCGGACCCCAGGACAAGGGAGGAGCAATCCTGGTTGGCTGCGCTTTGGTGCACCAGCCTACAATAAATGCCGCGGTTTGCTGAGTTGGCCTGAAGCTCAGCTAGCTGCCAGTTCAGTTGGCATGAGCTGGCTAGTGGCAAAGCGTATCATGCAATAAAGTGATTGTAGATCCAAAAGGACATCAAGGCTTCTTGGAAAAAAAGGGGCCGGAGAGCATAGCTCCACTAAGAAGCAGGTGTCAAAGGGGAGGGCTTAGGCATTTCCCCCCTCAAGGGCCTTAAACATGAGAGTCATCAGGTCTTGTCCCCTGCAAGGGGGATGAGAGGTATATCGCCTGTCCTGGCTGGTGCAGATGAGCTGCCCAGTTCTTAACTAGGGCAAACATATGTCAGTTTAGGAGGTAGCATGAGCTACTCCAGATTGCGGGCAGGCCCACATTTTTAAGCGGTGCTTAGATTCGTGCAGCCCTAGTGTGGTGGGGGCAGTACCCTAGGCCTTCATCCTGAAATATACACCTGCACTAGGAGCCCTTAGGGCTTTAAAGCTCAGGATATTCAAAATGTTTCCCTTCCACGTTCTATATGAACGAGAACCTGGGTACCAGCTCTCTTAGCTAAAGATGTTTTTTCTGAAAAAATGGATGATCCTGTCAAGGCCATGAATAGTTTGGACCAACACATCATATAATTACAATATGTAACTTTGACCACCCTAGTTAAAGCATACACTAAAGAGGGCCAGGCGGCGAATGACCTTGACAGGATCATCCATTTTTTCAGAAAAAACATCTTTAGCTAAGGCCCCCTTTGCCCAACTTCCAAATATATGACAAGGTATTATACTATCATAACCATATTACAGATAGATGTGAGAAGCTCAGCTCCATTTGGGAAGGCCCTTTTGTCATCACCTATAAGAGGGGTGATGAATATTCTTTAAATCCCTTACTACTGTCTTTACCATAACTTAGTCCATGTACGTTTATGGCGCCTTTATTCTCTCCTTACCAGCCTTGAGGGGGGTAATGTCAGACAATTGAATGTAAGATCAAGTGGAAAGATTGTTTTGGCAGTGAAATATAATTTTTGCACTCAAGATCCCTAAAACCTCCGGCTGAATAGGCCAGCTGACCTAAAACCCCGGTCAAGCACCAGCTTGAATTAGGTGAAAATTACTAAGGGAAAACCTGCCCCTGTTTTAGACTTGAAGCGGGTCTTTTGAGATGAAATTATTGTTCAGATGTCTGATTGGTTCACCTATATTAAATCCTTACCAGATGGACATTTCATACCTGGTGTTAATTACTCGCATGAACTAATTCAAGACGATGTTAAGAGACTTTTGATCGCTCTGATAGACTAAGTCTTTATTTACCTAAAACAAGCCACTTCCCACCTATTCTGTGTTTGCAGGTATCTCACTATTAGCCCTCAAGTAGTTTAAATACTAAGCTGCGACATTTTAATAAAGTTCACTTTAACCCCTACGTTTCACTTAATAAAAAACTATGAAATCCAACCTTTTATTGCTATTAAATTAATATATTTTACTTCCCGTGGCAGTCAAATACCCCCTTATAATCCATAACAGCAGCTGAAAACTTCGCCACTCTTCTCATGCTGATAGTATAAGCTATTTTAACAGCACCGGTAAGCACTAACACCCTCAGGATTCCAACAGTGGTAGAGCAGATCACTTTGCAGGGGGAATTGCAAGATGGGTATTCAGGTAGAAGGGGCATATTGTAGCAAAGGCTTGATGCTTTATAACGTAGCATGCAACATTGGGAACAAAAAATTTCATGATGGGATCAGCGCCATAATTGGCCAATCTCTCCAGGAGCTAATGTTATAGCTCAGATAGGAAAGATAGTTATGCAACCTGACAAAATGAACCGTTAGAGTGGCGTCTACAGGAAACCAAGTGTGGATGGTTTAGATGGGTGAATTTTTATAAATTAATGGAAAATTACTGCGGTCATGTCCTAAGCTTCACTATAAAAAACTAGATTAAGATAATGTCACAGTTAGTGGCATTTTACCTGAGGTAGACCGCCTGTCAGGATTTTAGTAACCCCACATTACCCAACTTCATAGAATATAAAATATCTGCTTTATCCTATGAGAACAAAACTTTTAGTGTATGTGGGTTTAAATAATTCATATGAAAACTATTTTTGGTGAAAATATTTAATTAATATAAACTAATCCACCAGTATTAAATTCTGTTGGATTACTATTGTTTCATTGGGGATGATCCCTAACAATTAACAGTTTATACAATTATTAGTTTTAACCATTAATAAAATAATGTTTGAGTCAATCAGGGTTTGCTACCAACCTATTTAGGGTTATTTAGTTGCTGGGCGTTGACATCGCTTTTGGTGATAGCAACTTGTGGGTTAACCTTTTAAGTAACGCATCCTACTGTAAATGGGTAAAAGGTCCCACTATCTAAGCAGGTTGCTAGCTTGATGAGGTTAATATTCTGAGGTTGGATGAGGGCGTTGGGACATTCAACCTTAAGATCCACCCATGGTGGATCATTGTCTAATCATAGGTGAATACTGACTAGGTGGATGGATGAGCAGATGCCTCATTCATCACTATACTATTTGTGAAGGTTTTATCTTATCAGCGGCAGCTGCTGTTTCCAATTGGGGCGCCAACAGAAGAGTTGGGTGATGATTTTCCTATATTCTCTTGATATTATTTTAGTAAGCAGGTTCTTCCAAGTTTAATAGATATTTAGACTGTTAACCATTTGTGTATTTAGTACTCTTGGGATTAGAGTTGGAGAATAATGATCCTTTGTCTATATATTGCTTGTCAAGCTCTCCACTGGCTCCTGCTTCAGAAGAGGAAAGAAGATATTCCCTTAGAACCGTTTAACCTATTAATACCTGATTTAGTTCTACTGTAATACAGAAGTGCAAACTCTAGAGGAAGAGTAATAGAAGTAGGAATCCACATGATCCTTGAAAGAATTTAAGTTTCCTGTAACCTCTGAAACTAATAATACGTTAAGTTCCAGTGCAAGGAAATTAAGTATCTTAACTGTGGGTTGAAGGAAGTATGTCAGTACCTGTCCAAAGAGAAACCTACAGAAAAAATAACTTTGGTTGTGGATTTCTCAGCTGAGTACTAGTATTCATACTAGTATTAACCACACATATATTATCAGATCTATATTATACATCAAGTCAATGATTGTACATATCAAAACTGTGCAGTAGACTTTTTTTACATTTATAATCACTACAGGGGTACTTGAGTAACCCAGACTTAAAAGTTTGCACCCATTCTAGACCTATCAAAAGAAGCCCCTGGAATTAGAAACAAAACCACTGAAAACCCCAATGACACTTCGAGGTCATTGACCATAATTGGGTTTGTACTTTGCCAGTCAAACCTGAGGCAAATGGTACCATAAAGGAGGTAAATCCAGCAACATTGGCTCAATATTAGGAAAATAATCAGATATGAAGTATTGAAATTAAGCTGAATTTAAAACTTTTGATATTGCTAAAAGAAGAAAACTTAGCATTTTTGATTGGTTAACTTTATTTGTTTTGAAACAATCATGAAGCTTCCCCTTATATTGGAAGCCCAATCTGAGAAATGCCTTTGCGTTTCTCAGATGCCAATAAACTTTTAAATAAAGTTTTGGGAATTTTTCCTAAGTTTCCTCCTACTTTTAAGGACATTTTACTAACAAAACCGTGGTTAAATCCTATTATTATGGCCGGACTCAGTCTCAGATTCTGATCCAAGTCTCCTATTGTGTACTAATTCCTCATCCATGACATGACCTAATCCACCAAGTCTGACACATCGTATTTCTCCAATTTTTTAATGTAGTCATTATCCAAACTACATAAACTTTCATGGACTCTTTGCCCTAATAGTATACTTCAGTTGACCTGCGTTTTACTCTTAGAAAATGTATGGAAACAACATGTTTAACCTGGAGATGTTAATTTTAATTCTTGGAATTTTGCCCTCTTTTTGGCACCTTTTGCCTTGCTCCTTCTCTCCTGCAACCTTTTTTTCTCTGTTTTTCATGTCATTATCTAAAATCCTATATTTAGTTGTGATTTTCTTCTCCTGTTGGGCGATAGAGTCAGTAATCCTAGAGTTGTCCCATTTTGAAACTGTTCACTGGGCCAGTACAGTTGTATCACTCCTGGCCTTGGTTTTTACCTTCTTCAAAGGGTGTTCTATGGTATTTCTTGGCTCCCTCACACAAAAAGCTCATACAGTGCGCAGTACCTGCCATACCAGCTTAACACAATTCTACTCTTGCGACTCAAATTCGAAAAGCATATCTTTAACACGTTGTCTAACCTTAGGGCGCGCCATTAGTCTAAAAGCAAGAACTTACTTGACGTTTTCCTCTTTAAACAGCTTCCTGGAGATCTCAAAGGGAGCCCATTATGTTACTCTCTACTAGTGAAGCTAATAAATCTCACCTGGATTTTCTTAGCGTTGGAAACAATTGTCAAGCCCCGCGAGTTCTTTCATGCTAATTTTATGGACTATAATTTCTTTGTCCACTGGCCCAAGGAGACCTCACTACCGCTCAGTACTTGCGCCTGTTCCAAGAAAAGGAACACAGGCTGAAAATCCTTAAACATCTGAAGATGGCCCTCCTTCACAAGTCCTTAGATAACACTGGTGTTGCTCTTGGCATATGGGATAACCCTCCCCCTCATTATATGGGACTTGCTCATCCTTGCGTCCATGATGTCCCACAGCACATCTGCCAAACCTAACTATACCATGGAACTTTAGAGCTTGTTACAGACAGCTACTTATCTGTTGTGCACTCTCAGTGAAGCTATCTTGATAAACCTAAGGTCATTCAAAGTTTGGAACCCATTGTGGAATATCCAGCTGAGAGCTTAGCTGTAATGGACACATCCAATCTGATTATTAGATATCCACCCACTAGATTACCACAGTACCAAAGAGAACTTGCAGTAAGCTCTCTGAATGGTGAGATTAAAACCTTTATTATAGGTGAGGGTCTCATCACTTCTAGCCATGTACCGCTGTGCTCCAGGGAGTACTCCTCGTTTTTATTTTAAAAGTAGAGGTGGTTAGTAAGTCTACATCATCTGATTTAAAGCATTCACTTTACTCCTGATCATGACCCTCTGATACCTATAAAGAACCTATGATTTCTTTCCAGCTGATCATCCCTGTTTAAACGGTTAAATAGCTCTTTCTATTTACTCTGAGAGTCACCTTTCTTGGCGGAACCTATTCATAAACGGGCGGATATACACAAAAAGTTTATTAAAGTAAAACTTACCATGGCTGACCCCTACAGAAGTTTGCCCATTCTAAGGATTATCCCTATGCAAAGTTGAAGCTTTGTCCTGGGGAGAAGGTTGACATATACTGCTACGCGGGAATTGACCTACAAGCTATTCAAAAACATTATTAATTCCCTAATTAAGGCTCTATTCCACGTCATCAGGTTGTATTTCAAATTTGAAGTATTACTTTAATTATTCCAAATAAAAGATAAGCATTCTTAAATTTTTTTAAAAAAACTTTACTTAATTCCAAAACTTTTTTTCTCATTGTAATCACTTATTTCAACAAATTCAATTCAAGAATGGTAAGTTAAATAATATATACAATGAGATGAGTGTGCACCCAATGTCGGGTAAAGGTTGGGCAAGCGTGATAAAGGGCACAGGGTAGAATTTTGTGCCGTCCAAAGTTAGTAAATTCCCCGGTGACACTTGTGGCCAAGACAAAACTAAAAAAACAGCAGTGGTTATCTTGCCAGAGATTTTTGATAAGCAAGCAAAATGCAACCAGTACATCAAAACTCCTTATTTTCAGTCCCTATCATTAGTGGATCATGGGATAAAAGTTTGTCTGGATACAAATTTAAAGCTACTTTGTGAGAAGTTCTGTGGTGATGTGCAAAAACACCTTATGGCCATTGTATATTTCACACCACATTCAATGACCCTCAGATGGTTGGACCTTGGGTTTTAAACTGCACAAGCAGCGGTTGCAATGCACAGGTGCGCGTGGTGATTGATCTCCTGGATGGTCAATGGAAGAAAAAACAAAGCGCACACGCTGAACCAAATCTAACCAAATATTTGTCACTTTCTACATTCTCCCCACAATGATGAGATGTGAAGTCCTCAAGAACTATCTCACGGTGGGGCTAAAAATTATAGGAACTACACTTTTTAGAATTCAGCACTTCACGCTTATGCTGGAGCTTAGCATGGGCAAAGCAATTGCAGTAATTACCCCAATTTTGTTCATTGCATAAGACTTAACACAAATTCCACACACCACAGCTATTAATATTGGCAGGCAGGAATCCTAAAAGTTCCACGTTATGGTGGATAGGGCACACCCCTATCTTCACATTTTTTCATGTTTTTTGTCATAAGGCACATACCTTTTTTCCAGAGAGGGCATCACCCAAATGAAATCCTTCCTGACGCAATGGGAAGTTCTAAATCCCATTATGAAACTGCCATTGACACCAAAGCTGCCTTCCAGTGGGGTGTACAGGGGTGTTATATTCAAGCTAAACCTGTGTTCCCACAAGAGCATAAGAAAGCCAAACAGGCTTGTTTAGCAGCGGCCAAGGCTGCGGCTTCAGCAGCATTTGCGAACTCGCCTGCCAAGACCCAGGCTGGCATTGAGTCATTTGCAGCCAAAGCAGTCCTGATTTCCTTCACAATCAACTTGGTCCCCCAACCTGTGGAACAACTGTTTGAGTCAGGTTCCCATGCGCAAGTTTACTGCACTCAGATCAAAACCAATTCTCCCAACCCAACCCTCCCCAAGCTTTTGTTGACCTCTTATGGGGAACTGCAGGAGCATCTCAATATGAAAAATCGATCAAAAAAACCACCAAAAATAAAACTAAACCCAAAGTGAAGGTAACCCTTAAGGACACATACTTGGTGGCACTTGGCACACGTTTGCAAGTCAAAGCAGCTGCTGAAAAATCGGTGCAGGAAGGGCAAGGGGGCCCTTCCCCTTGCACCTAAGGTACAAGGTGGGTCTCCTTAACTATAGGGACGTTGAACATCGCTGTACTCAAAGCCTCTCTGCCCCAGTCTAGAAAACTGAGTTTTTTAAATCAAATGTATCTGTGGACATCCTAGCAAATTAGGAATCCACTGTTCACATGGTGCCGAGGATACATAGGCAACCATGCTCCTCCCCTACCTATTGTTTTGGACGCCGCACTGTGGGGTGCTTATACGTGTGACCTGTTGTTTTAAACTTATATATAAAAATTTGTATCTCAATATCTTGTGCTAGTCATGTCTTTTTCATGGGAGGATGAAGTGCACGCTATTGTTAATGTTTATGCCTGACCTGTGCGTGGGCTTACTGTGATTTCCTCATGGCTGTAACTTCCCTCCAAATTAAACCTTATCCATTTGTGGTGGGAGACCTGAACTGCTGTGCTAACCTGGCCATCAACCGTTGGCCTTTAACGCCTACCCCTCCCCACAGGGGCACATCGAAATCTGCATCATAAAAGCCAACTTTGTGATTTTTTTACCCTCCCCAAGCATGTGCCGTTGTACCAACATGCCCCATCCTCATGTGCACAACAGTCAGTTGAGGTCTATGTCCCGCATTGGCCTCAATCTTGCCCCATTGAACTTTCATCCCCAGATTGCACACTTTACACTGACGAAATTGTTTTCTCCAAACATATTATTGTGTCAGTATCCTCCACTTTATCAAGTCCAGAGGCAAAGGCGCCAAAATTGTGAAAACTCCGCCAGGCCAAGATAATGTCGCGCATGTTTTCATCATGGGTGGAAACTGAATTTTTGGCACCAGAGTATGCCACACTGCTCTATGCTGATCCACTTTCTACCTGGTCAGCATTCAAAGCAAACACCATCCTTTAGGAACACCAATCTAATTGTGACGCTCTTGGGCTGCCTCAGCAGTTTTTAAGTGTACGCTAGCAGAATTGGACCACCTGGAGTATAATGTCCCTGCTGCAGGGTGCAGCCTGGCTTGTGATTTTAAGTGTGCAGAAGTGTCTGATTATCTCAACACACTGGTAAGACAACACAAACATCGCATTTGAGTTCAGTACAAGGCAAAATATATAATGGTGAGTTATACATGTCCGCCTATTTTTTCCGCAAATTCTTTGCACTGTGACAAAGCTTGGCTTACACACAGGTGATGTGGTTGGACAACTCTGACACAAACATCCCAGCTGAAGTGACAATCAAAGTTTGAAACTTTTACTCCAAGTTGTATACTTCCAACCAGTAGAGCACCTCACAATTGATGAGTTTCTTAATGGCGCACATATCCACACTGTTTCCCACTACCTGGTGTTTCTAAATTAAATTACTTAATAAAAACTCATTCTCTCAATTCGCCCACTTTTTGGTCAAATCCTGATAAATTAATTTAAAAAACACAACTCCACTCATTGTTGACCCTCACCAGTCCCCTATGTCAATGAGCTTGACGCCTGCTGCCCCCTCGTGGGGCAGGGGGCGCCCCCTCTAATGTTTTTTGGCCTCTGCCAAAACGCGCATGAGCTGGTTCTGCTAGCCTTACCAACTTGGCCGGTCAGTTTTCCCCCTAAAGACCTAGCTTTACACCTCGCCCACACTCAGGCGATGCCCTATTGCCTCCTAGTACTCCCTCGAAGCACCATGCATTTTGGCCTCCTGGTTGAAAATGGCAAGTTGTTGCCAGTTTTCTGATCAACCTATAATCAAACTTGCCCAGGATCTTTTGCTTCCTGCTGGCTTCATCAACTTCCACACTTTCAAGGGGTATTTTGACCTTGGTATCTCATGTAAAGCCAATGCGGTAGTTGAAGCTACCATTACCCTGGTGTTCCAGAGTGTACCCATCCCTACCACTCAAACCTGGTTGCCCACTGATACCACTATAGTGGCTCAGTTCATGGGCCTCCCTACCCACCTACCCCGAAATATTTTATACAATAAACTTTTGACTGGCTTGTCAGCATACGGTTTGGATCTCATCCTCCAATTTGTGGCTCCCATGGGAGACTCCCACCTTGCAGGCCCTCGGGCTTTCACAACCATACATCCCACTTCCCTGGTGGTTGCCCTCTTGTTTCCCTCTCACACCATCATTCTTTCTGCCCCAGACCATCCTTTCTGGGCCCGCGTGGATGGAGGGCGCACCATCTGCCCTACCTGTCTCAAACTAGACCATTAAAAACGGTGCTGCCCCTCTAACTACTGAGCCGCGGCCCTCACACCCAACTCTTTGCACAATGATCCAATCACCGACCTGGTTACTTTCTTCCCCTGGGGCGGTTTCCTCTCCCCTCCTATCAAAAAGCCAGAATCTGCAGCTGGGTCTGCCCCGCCAATCAGGAGTAGTGTCCTCAAGCCACTTCTCCTCAACCAACCAATCAGGGGTCCTCCTGGACTCCAGTTAACTCTAAGCCACATGTGCTTTATCCCAAGCCATGCTCCCCCATGCCAATACATTCTCCAGAATTAATTATCATGAACCAAAATCCTTGGAATTATTTGGATGAAGTCAATGAATAAGGTGAACCTGTATCTGTATTGGTCAGCCCTCCTTGCTATGAAGAGTTCATCAGTGTTGACTATGTGGCCCTATTCTCCCCTCACTACTATGCACCTCGCCCAGGTGCCCCCATATTACGATCTCACCATCAGTTATTCAAAGAGGTATTTGTCTCCCCTAGAGATGTATTGCTCAAAAATGCCGCAAGCTTGGCCGTCAATATCTTATCAAAAGGCCTTGTCCCACCTCCCGTGGACCCCACGCTGACCCTCCCACAAAAACGAGAATATCTCCACCATTTCCACCTTGCCAACAGTAAACTCAGAGTTTTGGCTCAACAAGCTAAGTTTAGCACAAGGATCCGCCTCACCCCCAAAATTGTGGAAGCAGGTTCTTCCTTGTGCGACATCCACCTTAGATGTGAGAAGTCCCTTGCCACTTATCTTTTTGATTGCCTTGAAAAAGGTATCCCTTGGCCAGATCCACTCCCCTACCTGGACCCCCACTCCCAAGATGCGCCTATGCCCTTGCTCTCTGCTTTGTGCCTCTGCCTATTGGATACAGATGAGTTATCTCAGCCTCCTGGTCCCCCCTCTGCCTCCACCATAGTCAGTTAGTGGTTCTCGCTTCTAACTTGATTGGTGTTTAGCTTTTAGTTTTTTTACATCGTTTGCAGGGCCTCAGCCGTGTCATTTTGACTTTTGGTGTGGATTTTCTTTCAGTAGTACTCAGCAATGTCTGTCCCCTGGTCGGTGTGCCTCAATTAAAGTCTAAATTAAATTACTCATGACAAACTCTGGTATGCCATTTGTGGTTCATCACAAAGAAAGTGCTTAGACGAAATGGGATTTCATATGAGTTCTACAAAAAATATTTTTATTATTTCTCTTCACTGATGATTTTATCAATGAACAAATGTCTTATAAGCGCGCCTCCTTCCTGTGGGCCAAAAGTCCTATATGATAACGCTGTATAAGAAAGAGGGTAAGCTGTACTTGGAGAACTGGCTTCATATCACTTACTAAAACAGATACTAAGTTATTCATTAAAATTATGGCCAGCCGCATAGGGAAGTTGCCTCTGAAGTAAATTCCTATGAGCAGTTTGGTTTTATCCCAGAAATGATCAATATGGGACAACATTCACACCGTGGCCAATGTCTGCCAATTTCAGGCTACTGGGGCGATTGTGTTCATAGATCCAACAAAAGGCTTATAATATAGTCAACTGGGATTACCTCAAAGCCTGCCTCCACAAATTCTACCTTCCCCTCTGGTTCATATATTGGGTGATGCTGCTCACGGAGTCTGCCATAATGGCTATGCTTGGCTCTGGTTTCCTCATTGAAGTGGTTCACCTCAAAGGGGCACCGCCAAGGGACCCTTTAAGTCCACTCTTATAAAACATCATCCTTGACCCACTTTTACACTTTTTGAATGCCCGCCTTGCTGGTGTCCATGTGCGAGGCCAAGAATCTGTTAGGATGCGGGCATTTTATGATAATTGTGTAAAGCGGTGTCTGACAACCATGATTCACTAGCGCTGGAGGCAACTATCCAGGATTTCTCCAAGGTCAGTAACGCCGCCCTTAATGCCTCCAAAACTGAAATTATTCTCCTTGGCTGGTATCAAGACTGCTGGTCACCAGCACCCTATAGTCATCCTGCTACGGCAGCTAGCTCTCTGGTTTGCTTGCCCTGACCCCATACTACCCCGCTTGTACTCCCTTTCGTGCCAAGACCAACTGCTGGTACAGTGCGCCATTTAGGTGTGTGGCTTGAGGCGGGCGGGTACGCCTCATTGGTAATGGAGCACCCCATCCTCAACAATGTTACAAAGCGCAACACTTCCCTAAGAGCCCACCAGACTACCCTCTCAGGATGGGTTGTGCTTGCCTACTCTATGCTCCTATCAAAAGTCTGTTTTTGGCTCAAGCCATTGCTTTTACTCCTCATTCTTCACCTCTTTGTATGCCCTCTTTCAAGGGTGGCTTTGGTTAGGCTGCCCTCACCTGGTGCATCTGGATGTCATGTTTGGCCCTCGCCATAGTGGTGGCATGGGCCTGCTCAACTTTGAAATCCCATGCCGCCAAAATACTTGGCACCTGCATTGCTGCAGTCACCAACCCCACACTCCCAGACCAGCACTTGTCACGTGTGTCCTGCTCCAATTTTTCCACCGCCCTTTGCCTCCGCAATCCTTCCCACCCCCATTTTATACTTAACCATCTAGCTTCTCATCCCTCTGCCGTGAGCCTAAATGGAACGCCGCCTCACTTTAAATTGAATTCCCACTCTATTCGTATCACTGAGTGGTTAATCAGCATTAGGGGACACACCGCCCAGAGGGGTCACCCTATTCCCCATTTATAGCAAGAAGTCCGTGGGCAAGTCGTTTTACACAACTGTTACCCCAATATCCCCCATCATTTCTCGTGTGGAAATCCTTGACTAGCTGGACATTCTGTACTCTCTGAAGACCCAAATGGACTCTTGGCGGTTCACGCACCATCCTCTCTTTCAATCCCAGATTTGCGCCCATGTGTGGAGATACCTGAGAAAGGTGTACTGGATGGCTGAGTGGTCCAATGCCTCTCAGTCTTCATGCAACCCGTATGGTCAATATGGGTAATTAGTCCATCACTTGGATTATTTTCCCGCCATCTAAGGCAATATAGCGGGATGTTAAGCATCTCTTTTGCCAGAAGCAAGGACAGACTTTCAGCCTGTTTAATAACATTTTCGCCTTTTTCATGACCTCCCCTATCCACCTATTGCTCCCCGCCTTAATTGTTGCAATAGAGTTATGGAGGATTAAAACTGTTGTCCTTGACACACTTTCTGGAACTACCCCAACCCTCCGTGAAGCTGTGCGTTGCTTCCACGCTCACCTTATGGATTACTTCCAATCTTAGTTGTTTGGACACCTGCCATCCTGCCTCCACCGGTTGGTGTCATCCTGGTTCCCCATTTAGTTCCTTTCATCGGACCCTTTCCTTCATCTGTGTTTGGTCTTGGCCTAGGCCTCTTCCGCTGCTACCCCTTTTACTTCCACTGGCGGTCCTGCGGCAACAGGAGGTAGCTTCGGCTCCTATGGGGTGCCCTTATAGTTTATTGGTGTTATGTTGTTGATAATTATTGGAAGTGTACGTCCCATAGTTGGCCTTCCCCAAATACTTTAAACTTTACCTTATTCCAAAGCCACAATTACATGGCTCCATCATCTGTGGCCCAAAACTCCCAATATCTCCATCAGCTGTTCATTTTGGAAGCTAGCAAGTTGGACCTCTAAACCTGGACCATTGGAAGAGCTCCTACTTAAGGTTAATATCAAGTTAACCTATGCTGCGAAACTATCACCAAGAGATCAAGAAGCTCAACAGACCTTCCAGGCGGACGCGATGATGGCAACCTCTTGTGAATCAAGTAAGATCATTGAATCAATCTTTGTCATTCCCAATGAATCAAGATTTCCTTTTTACTTTCAAAATTACTATAAAAAGTATGGTTTTATTTTTATATAATTTACCTTTTCATTAAAGTTTAAAGTTATTTTATTTTTTTAGTTTTTATTTTATTCCATTAAACAAATTCTCATCAATCTCTTTGTCTCATGAAGCCCCTGTACTCTCAACTGACCGTAATGCAATAATCCTTCTGTAGTCATCCACTAAAACAGGCTCCCCAGAGTTAGCACCTGCAAGCGCATCTGGTGTAGAGCAACATCTGGTGCTCACTATAGGGGCGCTTCCAAGGTTTACCCTGAGGAGGCGCCCTTGACCTTGGACGAAGAGGAAGAATCTTACAGGAGCACTCCAGATCCTGATCAGCTGACCTACCTCCTCTGTATGGCAGGACACAGTAACTGTAGGAACTAACTTTCCAAAGAACTCCTTTGAGTGTGTCCCAGAAGTCTTTCGGAAGTTCTGGGCCCCTAATCAGCTTAAACTTTATCTGCTTGTTGATATTGTCTAAAGAAATTTAAAGAATGTTAATGAGCAAAAAAAGCCAGCATACTAAAGTAAAAAGATAGATGAAGGAAACACTTTATTTTGAGTATCAAGCTCTACGTTTCATGAAGATGTGGGATGCTATGAGAGAAGAAGCTTTTGAAGCTATCACTGAAAGGAATGACTATTAGCTATGACCTGTCTACCTTGATAAAAAGTTATGTTCAAACATCTTTTGGCTTTGAACAAAACCAAAAGGAAATTAGCCAAGCTAAAAATAATCCTCCAATAGAAGACAGAATATCAGACCAAACAGAGTGCTCAATTTGAAAAACCAATGAGTTTAATACTAACAATAATATTTATTTAGGAAACTAAAAGCGACTTTAAATCTCGATGCCATTTCCCAATCAGCTGCTTCAGAGAAGAAAGTGGCAATGAAGATCATTGGCTGTTTAAACTCAAATGTATCAAACAACATACCAGACTTTGCTAACAATCATAGAGAACTATAAAACCTGTAGATTAGGGACAAGTCAAGAGCATGTTTTTTTTGACTCAATGATGGGATTAATCCTCAAGAACCACAAAGAAGCTCTGAATACATCCAGCACCTTAAAATGCCATGAGCACTTGACAAAACACTTGGTGTTTACCTTCTCACAATTTGCGCTCGTGCCAAGCTTGACTTCTGCCAGCAAGTCTGTTGCCCATTATTTTCAATGGTTTTTTCCGGAAAATTTGGCCAGATAGTAACAAAAGTCTTTATTAAGCTTACCTGATTCCAACCTCAGCTTGGGATGCTGTTGGTCCTGACAAACCTGAGCCCAAAATTAATTTGAGTGTCCTGGATTCTAAGGCTGAGGAATATGAATTTTAAAAGTCAAGAACTTACCTCATGATGGCCAAAAAAGCCTTAACCACCCAGGAATGCAACAAGCAGACTGAACAAAAAACACATGTGGCAAGGCACACGTAGACAGAAATCCACCAAGGCTTCTCGCAAGAGTTCACCTGCTGTTGCAGTGTCAAGAAGCCTCATCATTTTAGACCCAGAACAGTTGCCTGTCATGATATCGTAGAAACCAAAAGTCTACTGAGCTTCCCATTTGCAAGCCGCCTTTCCAGCATCTTGTCCGCGATATTGCTCGATCTACAAAAGTTATCTCCATTTTCAAGCCTCATCTATCTCTTTCCTTCAGGATTCTGATGAAGCCTATCTCATTGGACTTTTTTAAAATCAAGAGGGCTCAGGCCAAAACTAAGAAGGAGCTCTCATGGTACAACTGCAAGTTAGTCAAAATGAAGATTTTCTTAAAGAGCTATAGGAATGATCTTCTGGAGGTCAAGATGAAAATTAGGAACCTGCACTTTAAACGCCCCACAAATCTTTCTGAGGTTGCCCATGACACCCTCTCTGATTTAGCTGCTATTCCCGAGGGCAAGATTTACCCTCTCACTCCATCAACCATTTTAAGCCAAGATTCCAGATACTCTTAGAATTGAGTACTCCGTTGACCTCACCTCACAATCGTGCACCTCATATGATGCTACCACAGCCGCCATCAGCTTTGAGGCTGCTGGGTTAGTTCCTACCATCAAAGTTGGATCAAAACCACAGAAACCTTTTGTGCTTTGAGCCAAACCTGGATTTCTCGTAGATCATTCCAAGGTTGACTATAATGCCCTCACCGCCTTCTCACACGCAATGCATCAGTTTGAGTTCAGGATTGAGGTGAAGGCCCACTGGCAATTATCAACATCCTTGAGGTAATGGGCATTGGATTACTTGACTCAGCGCCATGCCACCATATATAAATCTCTCATCAGTTTGCCAGTAGAACAGCGGCCACATGACGTTGTACAACTTGTGTGTCCTTGGGCACTAATTCGCCATCTTGTACCAAGTGCCCAAATCTTTTCATCCACTATATGTGCCTCAAGCACTCTATTGTCATACGCTCCTTGCTAGCTCCCAAATGGAAGTTGCGTTATCCCAACACAGCTTCTTAAATGATCTACTCCATCCTACCTTGATTTTTTGACACAAAGAACCAATTATGCCCCAATGTCAATATGGAACTTCCTGCCAAAGCCCCAGCTTCCTGCCATGAAGCAAGCAAGAGAACTAAGGAGTCTGAAAGTTCTGAGGCTGTTAATTTATTTTTATCAAACCTGTTACTACTGGACTTTTCCAACGGCAATCACAAGAACCTTGCTCTCCTCAGTATAAAGATTCAACGTGGACCCTTGCCCAAAACTGAGCTGTCTCAAGCTTCGACCAACCAGCAGCAGATAGAAATATAAATTTTTAAAATAAAATGAATCAGTCAAAGGAACCTGGTAATATTAACCAGTCAATTTACAACAAGAGTACACCACAAATTCATCAACAATTCCTCAGGTCAGTTATTTCTGAAGGGACCAAGAATTACTCCCTTGGACATGGCTTGAGAGGGGCTCTTGGGATTCTCTCTATGCAAGGTGGAAGGCTTGCCCTGGGAAGAAGGTTAACTTATACTGCTACGCGGGACTTGACCTTCAAGTTATTCAAATATTTAAATAAGTCCCGAATTAAGGCTCTATTCCGCATCATCAGGTTGTATTTTAAATTTGGAGTACTACCTGAATTACTCCAAATTCGGCTAATAAACATACTAATATTTTTTTCGCAAATAATCTACTAATTTCAAGGAAACAATTACATGACCCCAAGATATGTGGACTAAAGCTCACAATATCTTCATCAGCTTTTCATTCTAGAAGCTATAAAGTTGGACCTCTAACCTGAACTGTTGGAAAAGCTCTTACTTGAAGTAATACTCAATTGAAAACTATAATAGGTATCCATCACCAAGAGATTAAGAAGCTCAGCTGACTTCTGAGTGAAGTGCAATGATGCACTAACCACTTTGTAATCAGAATGCTTAATTAATCATTATACCATTCCATATGAATTATGATTTCATTTTTAGTTTCAAAAGTACTATAAATAGTACTGTCTTATTTTTAAATGAAGTACTTTTCAGTGGAGTTTATTAGCCATCTTAATTTAATTCCAAAGAGCAAAATCTCGTCCATCGCTGCGTCTTAAGCTCCTGTCCTATCAGCAGACAAAAATTTACTAAGACTTGTGCAGTCTTCCACTTTTTCAGGCCCATCAGTGTTAGCACCTACAAGTGCATCTGGAAGAATTGCAACAGCTGTCCTACCTGGTGCAGTTTTCTGAAATAAGGATTTTTCCCTATTGAGAGTAGAGTGTTAGTTATCCCACTCCATTCAAATCCCATGTACAACTCACTCGCAATATGAAGTAATGCTCCGTTGAATCCTCTGGCGATATCCTCATCTAATCTCCCCTCTAGGATGTGAGCTATCTTAAAATATCTTGGTTCCTTATAAAATAAATCCTCCGAGCGTACTTCTTGTTCATTGCTACTTTCACATCTGCTTTAAAGGACTTCCAAGTGCTCACTTTGGTGGACACAGAAGCTACTGAAGACTTCATCTGTCAAGATCTCAAGGAGACCCTAGACCTTCCCTTAAGGGTTGGTCCGTTTGTAAAAGGGCGTAGCGTCTTAAGCCATCCCAAAATAAAGTGTACTATCACCTGTTCCCTTTTTTCAGCTGATGGATACTTTGTGGTTATATTATTCTTGATTAAAAACCTCCTGTATCATATTATTATGAATGTTGGCTGGTGGTGACATGACAACCTTAAGATCTAATGGACTCCACTATGTATGCAAAGTTCCCTTGAGGAGTGACAGATACCATCCCTTGTTTTAATGAAAGCCCCATGGCGCTCAAAAGTGATGAGTCCCTCTCCCAAAGTAGTCTTAGCCTCTATCCAGCCGACTGCCACCCATGCTCCTGCACTTATCCTTCTTGAGTGCATCAGAGGTAATGCGGACATGTTGGATCCCTCTAAGGCTCACCCACTCCCCAAACACACCAAGTTAAACTTTAAATCCAAGTTGACAGTTGAACTTGTCAATATATCCTATCCCATATACCTTTGTCTTTGTGGGAAGAGGACGCATTGGACGTTTGGGTTGACGATATACTCTCCAAGGGTCAAGACTTTAGAAAACTTCGTCTGTGTGCTCCCCTCGCTATTTGTGGAGAAATCAGATGCTTTCCTTCACCCTGAGAGATTAGGGCAATATGAACAACGTTACAGTAACTTTTATACGCTCCCTCTGGAGCAACAGAACGCCCACTACTTGGAAAAAGATAGAGTGAACATCTAAATGGAATTCCTCTACGCCTTCAACCAGATTCATAATAAGGAAGCATAGGAGTGTTTGACCGCTTTTCAGACTCGGAAAGCCATTTATTAGTTCATGTACATGCCATTTGGCTTGAGTAAATCTCCTGCTTTATTTATTAGATTTTTTGATGCGATACTGGGAGACCTTATGGGAACCTGTGCAATAGACTACATAACGACATATTGGTCTTCTACCCAGATGCAAATCATGCCTGAAAATCTATACCTGTCATGGAGTGACTAGTACAAGAAAACCTTAATATCAAAGCTAGCAATTTCGAGTTCTTCCAACACAAGGTAAGGTTCTTAGGAAATATTATCTTCTACCATGGACACATGATCGCCCCTGATAAGGAAGCAGCCATCAGCAATTGGACAAAACTCTCATCCCTTTTAGAGTTAGTTTTCTTATTACGTTTAACTTCCTCAAGAAGTTCACTCCCCAGATCTCAGAAGTCGCTATTACTCTCTACATGCATCAGGTAAAATATTTTAAAAAATGGACCACAAAATGCAACGCAGCGTACCACGCCTTTCTGTAACTGTCAGGTCAAACTGATCATTACAATTTAGCTTAAAATTTGGAAAACAGAATTTCGAGTCAAAACGCCATTTTTAGGTTTTGAGGTTCATGTGGGCTCAGCGCTGTTCTGTGCCCCTACTGAGCTATTCTTCATGCTCCCTGGGGCACAAAGAAAAGTGCGGAGGGGCTCCCCAGAAGAGCGACAATAAAAAGTCAAGCCCGCGCAATTCTGAACTAAGTTCAGAATTCTTTCTCATTTCCTGCCCTCACGTGGGTCTCTCTAGCGGCCTTTGGGGCCACTCTTGCCTTGTCTTACCTGGTATCCCGTGGCGAACCTAGTTTTTGTGTCCACAACAAAAAAATTGAGTTTGGCAGCAAACTGATCTGCCAAATACTCTGGTTTTTTTTCTTATCTTATTTGCAGTGCCCTATGTCATTGGTATAAATTCATCAATGTGTTTATTTCTGTAAATAAATTTAAACAAGGTTAATTTTGGGGTCAAAACTTCACTTACCTTTGTCATCTTTCTACGTTTCCAAATTGCCCTACATCTGAGGCTAAATTAGTGAATACGCCGAGTCAAAACGCTTACCTTTTGGGAAATAATAGGAAATCTGTCAGCGTCAACTTTGAATTCGCCAATTTGAAGGCAAGATGGCAGTCAAAAAATGAGACATTTTCGATTGTTACACTTTCAGTACATACTTTTTGAGCCTTGTGCAAGTACATTCAGACCCTAGACGCACTTTTATTTTTGCAACTGATGCTATCAACTTTGCAGTGAGAGCAGCTCGTTGCAGGAAGGGAGGGCGGAGTGGAATGCCCCATCGCTTTTTTTCTAAGATGTCCCTGGTGCAGCCAACATTGCCATCTATGATAAGGAACACCTAGCTGTTGAGGCTGTACAAAACAGGCGCCATCATTTGCATGGTTCTAAGTGGCCTTTTACTTTCCGCACTAACCACATGGCGTTGATGGACTAACTGCACTCCAGAAGCTGACCCCTCGCCAGTCCTGGTGCCTGGAAAACCTATCAGTGTTCATCCTCAATATGACTCCATTAAG
The DNA here is from genome assembly GCA_022478985.1 of Massospora cicadina. NCBI lineage: Eukaryota > Fungi > Entomophthoromycota > Entomophthoromycetes > Entomophthorales > Entomophthoraceae > Massospora > Massospora cicadina. The sequence continues at coordinate 24,108 of JAKSZP010006701.1, forward strand.
GGTACCCATTACCTGTTTCCAGATTCCCTATCCTGAACCCTGCCTTTGCACCAGACCCAATGCTAAATGCCGCCCACGATACCCAGGTTTTGATTATGCCAGAACAGTTAAAGAGGCCCACTTGCTATCACCTCGCTCTGCTCACAATGGAGCCCCTATAGGGAGAGACAGGCACCCTTGCCCGCGTTAGGATGTCCCAACCCCTGTCAGCTAACTATGACAAAATCTTGCCTGCCTTCCAGAGAAATGATGAACCTTAAGACAAAGGTTACCAACTGCTTTTGAGGTCATCCTACATCAGGGCAAGTGGTGGGCACCACCAAGTCCTTGAGAGAGGAGGTGATCCACGAATCCAATGACTATCCTATTGCTGGCCACCCTGGAGAGGACAAGACACCTGAGTTGGTCTACTAATCCTACAGCTAGAAGGGCATCACCACCGATGTGGTCAAATTCGCAAAGCCCTGTATGACGTGAAACTGGTCAAAACCTAGTTTCCAAAAGAACGTTGGTCTGCTTGTCCCCCTCCAAAACGCAGGGGCCCTTAAATATCAGTGCCATCAATTTCATCATGGAACTCCCCTTATCCTAGGGTTATGATGTGTCAATGGTTGTTGTAGACTGCTTTACAAAGATGACCCATTTTGTCCCTTGCAATACTATAATTACCTCCTTCCAGACTGCAGGGCTAATTGTGACCACATCTTTTGCCTACATGGCCTCCCAATGGAGATTATTAGCAAATGTGGTCTGCAAAACACTGCTCAATTATGGGAAGCCTTACTTTTCATATTAAGGGATCCGCCTCTGCCGCACCACTGCTTCTTACCCTCAGTCAGATGAACATACAGATAGGGTGAACCAAAGTTTAGAGCAGCTCTTGCTTAGATATTCCAACGCAGTTTAGAGCAATTAGGCCTCTCACCTTCGCAGGCGGAGTTTGCATATAACAACCTTGCTTACAACTCAACAGGAAAGTCCCCCTTTTTCTAAGACTATAGCTTTTATCCAAGATTAAACCTGAGTCTACGGCTAGAGTGCACAGTTATGACTACCAATGAGCATTCAAAGGAGCTCAGGTACATACACCAGGAAGTAAATAGTAGTTTTCAGATGCTGAGAGGATCTACAAAGCATATGCTGACTGCAAACTCAGTGAAGGCCTCAAGTACAAGTCAAGCAACTTGGTTATTATTAATGCTAAGAATTTCCACTTGAAGCAGCCCTGCCGGAAGCTAGGCCCCAAGAATGTTCAAACCTTTAAGATCATCAGGTAGGTTGGCCCGTCAGCTTACTAAATCGACCTTCCCCTTCCATCAAAGTGTTCAGTACCCTTAATTAGCGCCTTCTAATCACCTTTGAGTGTCCCATGCAATCTTATTATGAGCCAGTGATAGTAAATGGTGAGCCTAAATATGTATTGATGCCATTCGCGCCTCCTGGTTATCCAAATGTCGCCTCCAGCATTTGTTGTCATGTAAATGCTATTACAAAACTGGAACTTCTTGTATCCTATAGTGACTGCTGAAACAGTCAGGAGCTAGTCTGTGACTTCCATTGTAGATTTCCGGACGCTGAAGGCCCTGCCACTCAAGCCTCCCAGGCTGCCATGAAGCTGCCAACTCCCCATAATAACTTTATCTTGTCTTATGTCCCCTCAGCCGGTGTGGAATGCCATTAAGAGCGGAGGATGATGTTACTGTCACGGAAACAAGGGATGAAATTGAGATGGCTGTCAGTGGGGTGCATGAGCACTCAGAATACAAACCAGAATTACAAGAGCATTGCCGTCTGAGCGACTTGATAGATAGGCGGGAGGGAAGTGAACATATACAATGGCTGATGGCCGCTGTAACTACCAACTCAATAAGCAACTAGCTAATGGCCCCTGAGGGCCCTGATGATTCGGAACTAGGAGCTCAACAGGCACAAAGGTGGGTCTAAGGTTTGCTGAGGGCCACTAGTGATGGATCAGCGACGAGAAAGTGAGATCTCGCTAGTGTGGAGATATGATCTTCAACATCATAGACACATTTTCCGCCAGAGAGCGTTGCAAATGGGGATATCTACAACAGGTCATACATATGATATCCCCAGTCAACAAACATAGGGAGCAGCGTGGTGATCATGGCCACTAGGGCCAATCATAATGCAGCCCGAGAAACATAGTTTGGGGATGATGAGATGGCGAACTCTGGAAAAAAATAAAAGAAAACTTTTGGTTGGAAGAGGGTAGTTCATTGAAAAACTAAAGCAAGAATAGACTGACAACTTTACTAATGAGAGTTGGTTGCCTTAAGGCTTTGAGGTTTAAGGGATAAAGGAATGTGCATTAATGAAGGGGTCAAAGCCCAATCATTTCGGTGGAATGAAATCTCGCATAACTAGCTCAATGCTAAATCAGCCTTCCACGAGACATCAAGCTCCCGCTCAAGTTTCGCCACTAAACTGCTCCTTACACCGCGATTCCAATTGGTTTAACGTCGCTTCATTTGGCTGGTGATTGGAAGCGCCCATAGCCAGTGCAGGAGCACTGGTCAAGGGGTATTGAATTGATTTTCATTTATTTGATCTCAACAAGTTTGTTTGCACCAAATTATTTGGATATCTCACCTTATTGGTGCAACTGAAAACACCACAGAGTTGATTCCCCCAATTGGTTATCTTACTTTGCCCTTTGGCGAACTCCAACACCAGCACTGGAGCATCACATTCACCATTACCCTGTGGCCTGCGCCTCTTACCACCTTGACCTCTACACACAATTTACATGACTCAATTAAGAAGCTCACTCATGATTAAATATGGTGGAGGAGAAGGAACCCTCAAAGGGAAGCCGTCACCCACCATTTTTAACCCACATGGTTGAGATCTCCCTGAGTGATGAGGAGTATGGACGCCTTTTTTGGGCCTTTTTTGTGCGAAAAGAGAACACCATCTGGTCGAGGCACAGGAGATGCTCTATATACTTAAATTACCCTTTCCTCTTTGCTGAGAGGAACTTGACCACTGGAAAGCTGGGTCTGAACGACATTTTTTTGGGCTTTAGGGAGTTTGATAGCCATCAGTGCAGCGATCTTCTGAGGGTCCAGGGAGCATTGGGGTGGTAGTTTTGGGTTTTTGTTTGACCAGCTTGGAACAGTTAGTGAAGTATTAGGCACTGATTCAGCTGTTTCATAAGCGAAACCCTAGCCACACAATTATGTATTTCACTATATGGAGCGACCGCTGGGAAGCTAATATGGCATTCACCTTAGTTTCCTCCAACTAGTCGATCTTAATTGGCTTGGGTTTTAACGAATTTTCTCTATATGGGGACAACTGCAACGTGTGGAACACTGGGTGTTGCTTCAAATGGGCCAGAAGCTTCAAGCAAAACGCCCCATCTCCCATGTTTTCCTCCACCAAATGGGGCCCAGATTATTTATTTATGAATTTGTGGGAAGGTACCTGCATATGCAAGTGGCATGTGTTAAGCATGACGTGCGAGCCCACTATAATATTGTGCTCTGGAAGAAGTTTTCAGTCTGAAAAACACTTATAGTCGCTGATAGCCTTGGATAGGTGTTCTAAAACCAGAGACTGGGTGTTGAAGATATGTTGAGTATGGTCATATGCGTCTGGTGCCACAGGAATAAGCTACTGCCACACTATAATGAAGGGTTGTAACCAACTGTTGTCTTATAGGGCGAGAACCCTGTTGAAGCATGCGTTCCATTTTTATGCACAAACTTAGCAAACAGAAGATCGTCTGCCCAGAGGTCTTGAGCTGCCACAGCATAACACTGAAGGTACTGTTAAAGAAATTGATTTACCTGATCCATTGGCCATCCAACTGATGATGGTATACTGTTGACTGACATGGTATAATTTTTTCAAAATTGAAAGAAGTACAAACTAGAATTACGCCATAGATTGGGCCCACAGAAACTCATGATCTCATGTGACAACACAAACATCAATAATACATGGTGACGATGATTTTGGCCGCTTACAGAGTTAATGGCGAAAGAGCAGGGAATAAAAAGGGCGATCTAATGAAACAATTCACTATCATCATAAAGGCGTTAAACCCATTAGAGCTGGTAAGCTCAACAATCAAGTTGATAGACACTGAAGTCCATGGACACTCCGCTTTCTTCAGGGGGTGAAGGAGTCCGTTTCTCTCCAAAAGTCTGACTTGGACCACACGCACATCACGCGATTTGCGATCTAGGCTGGAATATCCTTAGAGACCTGTTAATTTTTAAATCCGCGTAAATTAAATTGAGACACTTCTTGTATCCAGGGTGTTCTACTGCTAGGGGGTCATGGTTTGACTGAATATATTCATCATGGAGGAGAGGCGGCCCCCACAAGCATGACCTGACTTGATGTGGCCCATTCCCAAAGATTAAAGAAACCGCTTGTGCTTTGGAAGTGACAACTGGTCCAATAACTCCAAACCTTCCACACAAGCCATCTAGGCTATAAGGACCCTCGAAACTAGAGGCACGTCTGGACCCAAATACACCACCAAAATGTGGAAGGAGAGATAGCTAAAATTTGGGCCACTAGGATAACTGATTAGTTCTTGCTCGTCCGCCTCCACAAACAGCGCAGGATTGAGACTAGGAAAGTCAGGAAGCAAATTCAACGCTCCCTTCACAACTTTGTACTTGAAAAAGAAAAAGCAAAGATTCTAATACATACTTGACAGTGTAACAACTTCTGAAGAATTTAAATATAAAAGTGGGCTCAGTAATCCATGCGCACAGTTACCATATGCTGAGCGCCTTGCATAAGTTACCGCCAGTGGTTCAGGGCCCACGCTATGGTGTCTAACTCATTATTGTAGATGGCCCAGGCTTGTTCAGAAGAGGCGAAAATGTGGTAAAAATAAGCCAACTGGTGTTACAGCCCATCATGTTCCTACAACTTGACCGCCACAACTTCAGAAAGAAGCATCACATATGACAATAAACAGCTTGGCAGGGTCAGCATGCTCATACATGAGGAGAAAAAAACACCTGCTTGATGGCCTCTAATGCCTGTTGGAACACCTCCAACCAGCAAAATGGCACATTTTCCCTGTCAGGGGATGTATCAGTGCAGCCAACTGTGAAAGGGGGTAGAATTTTCAGAAAATGATGGTTTCAAAAGCTCCACAACTGCTTCTGGGTCTGGGGGTAGGCCACTCAAGGATGCTCTTTAGCTTTCTGGGTGTTGGCGTACCCATCTTTCAAAACAAGATTACCTAGTAAGGTAACTTCTTTTTAAAAAAATTTTATTTTGATGACTTGACATAGAGACCCGCCTTTTGCAGAGTGGCCACAGCACTTCCATGTCTTTCTTGTGTTGCTCAGCATGCGGGAATGGACAAAGACATTGTTGATTTATCCCACCGCGCAGGTGAGCCTATGGTCCCCAGAACTTTATTGACCATACGCTGAGACGTGTTAGAAACGTTCTTAAGGCCAAGTGGCATCACCTGAAGCTGAAGTATACCTCTTCTAGTCCAAATGGAGGTAAGCCATTCCTGCCCTCAGAAACTCAAATTTTTGTTAAAGGCATTGATGAGATTGAGTTTTGAGAACAACCAAGAGTTTGCGATCACCTGGCTGATCATCTGCTCAAGGAAAGGGGATAAGGATCATGAACCATGATATTATTCAGATGACTATAGTTGATGCAGGGCTGTAGTATCCCATCGGCATTCTGAGCGAACACAATATCAAAGCAATAGGGGACGTTTCCTTAAAAATACCAACCCCTTCTTGAGCATGTCGTCCAAATATAAATCTAAAGCCTTAATCTCTTCCTCCATGTATGGATACAGAGGGCAGTGGAGAATGATCACAGCCACTGTCAAGTGAAACAAAAAGTTGTACTCATAGTGTGGAAGAAGAAGATTTGTTTTCTACAAATAAATGATATATTATTACCCCACTAACGCTGGAGAAAATCGGTTGGAAGGCCCATGGGAGAAGCGAGTGTCATGATGGAGACACGGCCCCATGATGTGGTAAGAATTTTAATAGGGGTTTCTCGACTCCCACTTGCGTATTTACAAAAGCGTGGTGTTTTAGTTTAAATGGATCTTCACCTGCTGGCGCCGCCACCAGACCACCCCTAGAATGTCTGGGAATAGCAGGTTGGGCACCGTCAAAATTCATCACAGATACTTAATTGATGCACCAAGAAGGCCACCACCTGTCACACTTTAAAGGACGACATTGGAGACAATGACGCGCCCAGCACTAACACCCCTCCACCCAAGTCCAACTCATGCTGCCTCGGCAGCTTCAAACTAATGAATTTTCCCGCCACACACATGTTAACCAAGGCCTCAAATGACACACTGCACACCTATTAGGATTTCCAATGCTAACAAAAAGTAAGCAAAATCTTGTTTAGTGGCCAGGGCGTGATTCCGCTGGCTAGGTGGTAATAATTATCAGGATGGGCGGTAAACTGGTGCGGTTGAGGAGCTGGAGCCCAAACCAGGATATTGCTTCACGATCTCCTCATGATGGCCATCTGACAACTGGGGAACCAATGTAGTAACTTTAATTTTTCATTCATGGGAGGCGCCTCGCCTGCAGGAGCCAAAATTTGGTTCAGACATTCTCCTCAGAACTGGGAAACACCACACCTTCTACAAGGCCCATCACTTGAATTCTAAGGGCGTGGGTAGGACTGGGACTTGGAGTGACCCCAGGATATGTGGACAGAAGTATACCAGCCCCCCCACACCAGGGGACACCAGGAGGAGTGTGGCACCAATCAAAATCAACTTCTTCCACATTTGGTTTACTGTCAACTGGTGTGGCCCAAATGGCATGGGTAGCAGACACAGGATCCAAAGCAGAATGGAATGCTTCCATAAAGACGTCCAGTGGAAGATTGAGTGCAGGTTTTTTCACAGAAATCTTTAGTAAGAAGACAATCAGATGCATCATCGTCCAGGAAAAATAATTAATGCAAACGGGCTGATCTCACCTCCAGCGCCTGCAATGCTGATGAGACCAATGTGATCATGGGAGTCGATACCTTAGCCTGGTTGTATGAATGCAAGATACCCTACACCCAATGGTGGGCGTCACTTGCAACTGCATTAAACAAAGCCACACTCCATTTGGCATCTGTCATAATGGAGGAACTCGCTGTAGAAATTGAGAATCACACTTGCAACCAGTGAATGCGTTGAGCACTTGTTTGGGTATCTTAGCAGTCAGCGCAGATGACTCCAACCCCTGAGGGTGGGCTGCAACAAAGTTGTATTTTTTGGAACAACACGTCTGGTGAAAAACTCCTCCACCGCCACCTAGGAAACACGCACAAACGCAACAGCTGACCAAATTGAGCTGGATGAGGCAAAGTACTACTGAAGTTTATCTGATAAATGGAAACCACTGCTTCACCCAAATTTAACAGAAGGTTGGAAATGGCGAACACTATGGGTCTTAAATTATGTCACAGAAACGGCAGAAAAATTGAGACTGGCCTGCCAGTTGGGGCGCGAGCACTAGAAGACAAATTAGAATTCCCTAGGCATTGCCTCTGAGACACTTGTAGAGAGGTTGGAGGGAAGTAACGAATGTTGACAGCTGTGGCTGCCATAACTATCAACATGACAAGCAACCAGATAACGGCCCTGAGGGCCCCAAGGATTTGGAACTAGGAGCTCAACCGGCATAAAGGTGGGCCAGGGTTTTCTGAGGGGCCACTAGTGATGGATCAGGCGATGCAAACGTGAGACCTCACTAGTGTGGAGATATGATCTTCAACATCATAGACACATTTTTCGCCAGAGAGCACTGTCAGATGGTGATATCTACAACTGGTCACGCATATGATAAACCCAATCAACAAACGTAGGAGCAGCGTGGTGAGCACGGCCACTAGGGCCTAATCATGACAAAACCTGAGAAACATGGTTTGGGATTTACTGTTGCAGTGACTCTTAAACTAATTTATAAAATAAATTTTTTGGTTAGAAAGAGGGGAGTTTATTGAAAAACTAAATTAAAGAATCATATGAAAATCATAACAAGTGAAGTATGGTTGCCCTAAGGCCTTGAGTCTTGGGGAATAAGGGAAAGTGCATGAACGAAGGGGTTTTGAACCCAACTGATTTCAGCAAAATGAAATCTCGCAACTAGCCCAGCGCTGATTTTCCTTCCACTGCCATCTGACTCCCACCTAAGTTTCGCCACTAAACTGTTCCTTATACCGTGATTCCACTTGGTTCAAATTGCTTCATTTGGAGAGTGACTGGAAGCGCCCATGGCAAGGTCATGGGGTCCTGCTCAAGAGGTTATGAATGTATAACCTCATTTGCTCTCACCAGATTTAGTTCCACCATATTATTTTTATATTCGCCTTATTGTTGCAACTGAAACAACCATTAGAGTTGACTTCCCCAATTGCTTAAAATACTTTTCCCCCTTGATAAACCCCAACATCAGCACCAGAGCATCACATTCACCATTGTTCTGTGGCCGGTGGCCTCTTTTTAACATGACCTCTGACACAATTCACAAATTTTTGCTTGAGGAGCTCACTCATGGTTAAATATGGTGGGGGAGGAGGAACCCTCAAAGGGTAGGCCATCACCCACCGTTCTTCCACCATTTGGGCGAGATTGCCCTTAGTGATGAAAGGAGAGACATCTTTATGGGCTCTTTTTTGTGCAAAAAGGGAATGGCATTCAGTCAAGGCGCAGGGGACGCTCCTCAGGACTAACAGTCACAATTAGTGACATTTTAATTGGAGAAGTTCTCTTATATAAGAGCATGCTCAAGAAGCCCCAGAATCAAAGACAGAGACCTTGAGGGACATGAATGACCTCTATAGGGTCAGTGACCGCAAATGGGTTCTTGCTTTGTCAGTCAGGCCTAAGGCAGATGGTACCATAATAACAGAAAAACTGGCAAAAATCAGCAGAAAAATCCAGTAAATAAGCAGATATGAATTAACAGATTTTGACCAACATCAGAAAATTTTGATTTCGCTAAAAGGAGAAAAATTTTCATCATAATTGTTTTAATCAGTTGTTTTGAAACCATCACAAAACCCACTTTATACTGACACTCAAGCCTAAATATGCCCTTTATCTTCTATGATACTAATATACTCGTTAATAAAGTTTTAGGGTATTTTACCTAAGTTTTCCCTCACTTCTAAGGACATTTATATTACAAAACCTTGTTTAAATCCTATTACAATGGCTGGACTCAGTCTCAGTTATGGACTGACTCTCCTATTTTGTGCAAAATCCTCACCCACGCAACAAACTATTCCACCAAATCTGATATGTTGTATCCGCCAAATTCTGCTGTAGTCCTTATCTAAACTTCCTCAACTCTCAGGAAATTTTTTTCTTAATGGTTTGTTTCAGTTTGGCCTCTGTTTTATTCCAGAATTTATATGAAAACAACATAAAGATAAAAGCAGATTTTGAAATTGTAACAATTGAAAACGTCCCAGTTTTCAACCGCGATCTTGCCTTAGGATCAGCAGATCCAAAATCGGCGCCAAAATATTGTCTGATATGAGGTTCCCTAGATGTAAGAGTTTTGACTCCACATACTCACAAATTTAACCTTGGATTTAGGGAAATTTGAATTCGTGAAAAGATGATACAGGTAAGCGAGGATTTTGGCCCCAAGATTAGCATTGTTTATTTATTAACAAAAATAAACACGGTGATGAATTCAATCCTAATAAAATAGGGCACTGAACAACACAAGGAAAACCAGAGATTATTTGGCGGATCAGTTTTCCACCAAATCCCAATTTTTTATTAAGGATACAAACTAGTTTTACTGAGAGATACCAGGTAAGACAAGGCAATAGTGGCTCTGAGGTTACCAGAGAGCCCCATGCGAGTGTGGGAAACAATAAAGGACTCTGAACAGAGTTCAGAATTGCACAGTCCTGACCTTAAAAGGTCGCCCTTCCAGGGAGCCCCACCCACGCTATTCTTTAAGCCCTTAAGAGAATAAAGAATAGCTCAGGAGTGGAACAGCCCAACACCAAGCCCGCATGAACCTCAAAACCCCAGTTTAGCTTTTTGACTTAAGATCCAGAAATACAAACCTCAAGTCAAAATGTAAGTATTAATTCAACTTGATCATTATAGCAATATACTACATCAGGTACTCTGTGAATGTTCCAGGCCAACTGTATGATGACTGTTGTCACTTGATCTTTTGCTGTGTTCAGCAACCTGTCACTACTAGTATGCGACAGCAATTACTCAAACAACTACCAACATCTCCTCTAGGAGCATAATGATACTAGGGTATGTTAACTGCAACTTATTAAAGTGGAACAGATTTAACCATCATTAGCAATTAAATATCAGCAACACTGGAAATCCGCTTTGGGGCTCCCAGTAGTTCAAGGATGGAGCAGTGGCGCTAAATACTCTCTAGATCTTCAATTCTTACTCTAAAAAGTTTCATTGTTGTACCGTTCACCAATAGGAAATAGGCGTGCAAAAGATCTACATGAAAAAACCTGGCAAGACCCTTTGGGATTTTTAAATACTATCTTATAAACTACCCAGAAACTAACTCTTTATGATTAATAAAAAACATCAAATGAAAGATCCTCTTTTATATAAAAATCAGCTATTTATACAGTGGCTTTATCTGGCAGCCTAATTCAAATAATTTGTTATTATTGGCTAAACATGTTAAAACTGGACAAACAACTTAAAGGAATCTCTCTTCACAGCTCGTCATTACCCAAAAAATAAAACATCATCAACCTTACATCGCTAATAAAACCTTTTAACTTTGTAAAATTAAACTATTTTTCTATCCTCATAATTCATCAATGGTATATTGGAATAAAATGCACTATTGGGGATAATTCCTGATAATTTAGAAACAGTAATATTTTTAAATATCTCAAACCAATTGAATGGGTAGTAAATTTGTGATTTAATTTATTAATATTGTCATCTGTTGAGATAGCTTGTTCAAGTTAATGAAACCTGATCTCAAAAATACCAACATAGCTCAACTCAAATTAATGAAGATCATAAGTCAAATTTATGGTTTATCATATTAGCTCAACTTAGATTAATGAGCAGCATAAGAAAAAAATACACTGCAATTAACAATAGCTAATATAGATGTTGAAAAAAGGCAAATTAATTGGCAGCTAACCTTAACTGTATTAAACGCTAATTTGGGGATATATTAAAAGAATTCAGTTTGTAGAAAAAACTCCATCAGAGAAAAAAATGTGACATTTCTTTAACTTCCTTGCATTTTTCCTCATTTGGTACTTTTTACCTGGTGCCTTTCACCTGCAACATCCTGCGCTCCATTTTCCATGACAGATACCCCTTAAAGAGAAAAAAGCCTGTAAAACCTATGGGCTTTTACACCATCTTGGCCATCTTGGTCATAATGGCACATGTGAAAGGATTATAATCTCATACTTTGCCCAAAGGCAAAGAGCAAGTTCCTATGAAGGAGTACCAAGGGGCTTTTAAGCACCGCCTGGTAGTGCGCATGTTGTTGGTTAGGTCCCAAGGTGGGGGAAAGATGAAATGTGGAATTAAGGGGGATAATAAAGCCATTTAGGGTGCACTTTGGCAGCGGCAAAAAAACGCTAGGAGGCGGCGCACCACCCCACATGGGGCTTAAAGCGTCTTATTTGACGATATTCTAAAACTCAAGTTGGTGGGTTTGTAACGTTCATTATAAGCCCAAATTATTTACAGATTTTATTAATACCGTAATTGAAGCAAGAAAAGGGATAGTCTGTCTCTCATCATAGCTTGAATTTTTCAACAAGAAATAATCTTTTGATATATAAAACAAGACAACTTCTTTTTGCTTACATGACTTACATATGAATTTTGTAAAGGTTAACTATGCTACCCTAAAACCTAGACCTCCAGCCGACATTATAATCCCAATGTCATCAGTGTCACCGCTGGCTGCTCAAGTGTGGGGAAACGGAAAAACTCCCCCTAGAGTTTTCCGTCTGGTGAGAAAACGCGCTCAAACTGGTTCATTCAGTCCTAGAAAATCCTTGGGTCAGTTCATTCCGCCAAAGGCTCTAACTCCAACTCGACACATTCCCAGGAAGTGTCTCACAGCCCACTAGCGCTCACCCAGATAAGCATTCATATTGGCCTTTGGGTCAGAAAATGGAAGATCGTTCACATATGTTGACAAAACCATTACTGAAATGGCTCAAGTGGTAATGCAACTTGCCAGCTAATAGATTATTTCCACTTTAAGTGGCTTATGACTTAGATTAATGTGAAAAGCCAACGTTACCACTGGTCTTTGAGGCCACCCCATCCCCACAATGCGCACCTGGAACCCTAGGGCACCATTATGGTGGTTCAGTTTGTAAGGTTGGCCACTCACCTTCCCCCTAAGGTGCTCCATAAGGAGCTGATGGAAGGTATGGCATCCTACTGTTCAATGATATCTTACAATTTGTGGTCCCATAAGGATCCACGCACCTCTCTGGGCCTCAGGTGTTCACCATGACAAGCCAGGAATTTAATAAAATTGAATTGTTTATTCCCCTCACGCCATCATTCCTTCTGATCCTAATCATCCCTCTAGACCTGTGTTGAAGGTGGGTCTAAATTTTGTCCATTCTGTTTCTAGTTGGACCTCTCCAAACAAAAATGCACATCCCTTGCTGCTTCCACCAGACCTGCGTTTTCATCCGCCAGACCTCAGTCTGCTGCTAACCATGTAATTTTTCATTATTGGGTACAATTCTAACCCCTTTCCCAAGGCCTGCTGTGGCAGCTGCACTCACAATACCCAATCACGCTCCTCATCAGCCCAGCTCCACAGATGATCCATCCAAACAATAACTGGCTTTAATATAGTTGCTCCCATGTATTCCCCTACTCAATCTCAATTGTATTACAAAATTCTAATTCAGTTTATTAAAACACTTGAAACTTATTGTCTGAGTTTGATAAATCAAGAAAATCCCTTGATAAAACCACTAAAAATGAGTGGTTCCTAAGCCCAGAATATGACTCCAAATTTTCCCCTCTTTTTTTCCATACCCTGATGCTGAACTGTTTCATGAAATCACCAGGTTGCTGTTGAAGCATCAACCAAAATCAGATTTTCGCACCCTTTGCAAAATCTTTGCCAAATCTGTGGTAAAGCAAGCAGGATTGATCCTTCCTCTCATTATCCCCCCACCCTTAATAACCCTAGTAGAGATGTACTGAACTGAACTCACAAAGCTGCCACCGACGCTATCCAGAGTGTGAAAGTGGTAGCATGGAATCAAAAAACCAAGAATACCTGAACTAATTTATTACATTTGTTAAGCTCCCTGACGCCTGCATTAAATCTAGAACAGCTTTGTCTGCTTATAACACCAATGATCTTTATGCCAGCTGTTTTCTGCCACACCGCTCATCAAGGATATTGAACTTCATACCGCCAATGCCCTGACATTATTGATCACTGTTGTAGCCAGTGCGTGCTCTGGGGTAAAGACGCTGCTGAGGATGAGCCCAAGCCCACTCCCTTTCTACCATGGTATTAATAGCAGTTTGACGCAAGTTCCACCTGGTTGGCTGAATTCTCATTTTAAGTTTTTTGTCCATTCGTTTTGGGCAGTTTGACTCTTTTTTCAGTGTGGTTTTCTTTTTGTATGCTCTTCAGGCTTAAGTAATATCCATCATTTTTCAGCATACTCAAATAAAAATTTAAGAATCTAATGGTAAAAAACTGAAATAAAAAAATATAACATGGAAAACTATAGATCAGTGTATCCCCCTTCATATTGGGACCACCTGGTGCTAAAAAGCATAACATACCTTTATAATTATATAGAATGCAACATTAGTAAAATATTTGGAAGTAATAGCACAACACTGACCATTATCAGGGTGCTGGGTTTTAGGTTTGGATAGTCGCGTAGAATTCTTAGACAATCAACAGTTTCTTATGATGCAATAACTTTTCAGGACAGCGACAGATAAATTTATTAAAGGCCTTCAGGTCAGGATGCAAAAAACCCAAAAGGCGAGCCACAATGCCAGGTGCATTGCTGTTTGAAGTACGTTTAAATAATCTAGGAGATAAGTAACCAATGAGCCAACGGGCTGCAAAGGTAAAGAGCAACCTGGAAAGAAACCAGGGTTTCAATGCTTAGGGCTTATAGCCTGAGCTAGGAATATTTATGACCAGATTGGTAGTGATTTTCTTCATGAAAGAATTGGGATTGGCAACATTGGCGAGGGTGCAGATCCTCACCTGGAGTGGGGATAATTTTGTCCATAAAAAGCTGAGATCATGTTGGTGGACTGCCTCAGTGATCGGGGAAAGTTTTAAGAAATTTAACACAATAGGCCCAGTTAACTGCAGAAGGCAACAAAGTCAGAAACATGACCATAAGGCCCAGTCGTTGCACCCCCCCATAATTCAACATTGGGGGTGGCACAGGGCTCTGGCAAAGGATAATTAAAACTGTAAAAGATGGTTTTTCTGAAGCTTGGGGATTTTTAATGAATCGAAAATAAAAAAATTGACCGTCATATTTTCTCAGTGTGGTACCACTGTTTAAATAGTTGATCAATTTGAGGAGTAGCTTAGGAATGCGCAGGATTGGGGCGTTTAAAATTTGACTTAACCCGGTGAACTTTGAGTGGTGGGGAACTAATTTATTTGGAACCAAATTTGAAAGTGTCAGCGGCAGGCCAAGTCATTATCTGTTCCTCCACAGATTCCCAAATTTAGGATTTGCCACAATTCCAACAATTTGTGCAATGGCGTTTTGCCTAATGGCAACGGGAGCCTCCTATGGCCACTCCACTTAGGGGCGGTCCCAAGAGGTTGGGAAAATGTTTGGAGCGCCTAACCTGCCCACATTTGATTTCTCTGGCGTCCGTTTGACCAGGCGAGATTTTCAGACAGAGATTTCAATCCTACTGGGGGAGGGTTCAGTGCTTGCAGCTACTTTTGTCAAAGACCTGATGCTGTCAGCAAGTTTCACCAAAGGTTCAGTAATAGACGCTATATTCACTGAAGGTACACTGGTCGGGCTTTGTTGCCAATGGTTTGGTGCTG
This sequence comes from Massospora cicadina, assembly GCA_022478985.1. Classification (NCBI taxonomy): domain Eukaryota; kingdom Fungi; phylum Entomophthoromycota; class Entomophthoromycetes; order Entomophthorales; family Entomophthoraceae; genus Massospora; species Massospora cicadina. Next base: position 39,176 of record JAKSZP010006701.1, read on the forward strand.
TAGACATTGATGCAGCAGGATCATATCCATCAACTATATTTATCCCTTTCACCCCATGTGGGTGCCAATACTCCAAAACCTGACATTAAATTCTTTCAATCCGCCATACCAATTCCCTGGATATTAGTGCTAGGATAGGTGGCGGAATTCTTAAAGGGTAAGCCATGACCCACCGCTTGTCCACCACATGGGCGAGGTCATCCTTTGATACGAGGGGGACACCTGGCCTTTTTGGACCTTTTTTAGATGGAAAAGGGAACGCCTCCAAGTGCAAGTGGAGGGGCGCTCCCCTGGACTTAAATAATCAATATTTCCAAAAAAAATCCAAATGGGGTTATGAATGGCCCAATTCTATATCATGTCTCAACAAGTGACTTCAAAAAGCTGCATTATTTCAGAAGGTCCATCCCTGTTTCAAAAATAAGATTTTTCTCTGGTTCCTTCTAATCTTATTGAAATTGATTTATATCCAATGCTTAACTTTTCCATCTGATTTAGGATAATTCAGAATCGCTTGGTAAAATTCTTCATCTATAATTAGCACCCAGTATCAAATTATTTTATTATAAGGGGCTCCTATCTGAGCCCTCCGTTTGAAAAAAGGTTCATCCTGTAGTAACCATCTTGTAATAATACCTAAAGCTTACACAGAACTAACATAAATTCTGGCTTTACTATTTTATAGTTTGCATTATAGTAAAGTTAAATTTGATAATTGTGTTGGAGGTTGGTGCAATCAAACAGGGAGGTGTTGCTGCGACCCATTTTTCATCCAAGGTGTTCATTAAATCAGTGAGTTGGGTGAATATCAGTGCGTTAAAGAGTGACCTTATTGGTTCAAAGAGATGCAAGGTTCTATCCAACTTAATAACTGAAGCTAAAACCTTACATTACCTTTTTATAAGGACCTGTCACGCTCCCCTCTGGAGCTTGTGCTAGAGCGTAAAAAAAGTATGTTGGTCACTAGATGCTAAAATGGCAGGTTTCTTAGATGGTGGAGTAGAAGGTGATTTGGATTTTTTGGCATGGAAATCTTCAATCAGCTCCCAGCAGCTGATATATTCCTTAATAAAAAAACCATATAAACTCATATGTGGGCTACAATACCAAAACACTAAGTAGTTCACTCCGCGCTAAACTAATTGGGAGCTAAGATCAAATAAACTTCAAACCGGGGTGCTCCTTCTAATTTGAAGGGCTTAACCTCCGTTTAATTATTTCCTTTTAAGGGGAAAGGGAAAAAGATTTAAAAAAGTGGTGTGATTTTTCCAGTGTAGGATATTGCAGGTGGAAGGCTTAATATTCAAAATTTAGGATTTGTGAATTGGCCTTTATATTTAAGCCAACTTACAACATGTAGTTTTAAGATTTTGTTTATGGCATCAACCTTAACCAAATCAATTTCTTAATAGTCAGAGATATACAGCGTTTTATCTTCAGACTGAGTGGCATCTCTAGTTAAACTGGTGAACTGTTTTTGAATCTAGTGAAGCACCATATGGATGTGCTTTACAAAGTTACAACTGCTGGGATATTGCTGCAGGTTTGGGGGAGATGACAAAGACAGGATTTTAATCCAAGATGCATATATTGGTGATACCCTCATTTGACTTGATGAAAAAGTTATTGGACAGAAACTGAGCCAGAGTGAGTAAGCTGCTAAAGTGTCTGAGATATTTATAGAATAGCATCAGAGATACTGCTCCAATGACTGGTTTTTTGTTACATATGACCATGTTAAGATTTTTGCCCATATTCCCAGCCTGCTAGATTATCTGGTGTCGCTAGGGAAAATTCCCTAAAGCAATGTGAATCAGAAAGCAGTTGGCCTATATTTTGGAGGAACTACATTTGGAGGATTTTGGGATATTTGCCTAGTCAGATTCATCGGGGATTGATCCAGATGAATACCTAATATCTCATCGGGCAGAGTGGCCAACAAAGTAGGGGCATCTGATAGTGATTAACTATCAGGTGTACTGATTGGGATCAGTTGAGTTTCATCACCAACTGATTGGGAATGAGTAGTGTTTTGTGGGGCGAGCGATGCCGCCTGCAACTGTGAATTGATTAATTGGTGAAGTGACCTGCCATAATGGGTAATAAGTCCCATTACCTAAGCAGGTTGCTAGCTGATTATGGTTGGTTTGCTTGGATCAGGAAAAAACGCTAGGGACACGTTTTACAACTCTTTCTGTTTGAAGTCTCGAGGATTTCCAATGAGAGAATCCTAGCCAGGATGGGGAAGACCATCACTGCCGAGATGAGGAAGGGTGATTCAAGGGCAATAACTGTCATTTCATTGAAGAGGTGTCAACCAAGGGTTAGACGGCCAAATCCTCTACTATATAATTCCCTAGGATTCACTATAATAAAAACATTGAAAAACCGCACATTGAAAAACACTGACATTGAATACCATCGTTTTAATTATTAATATTATTAGTAATGTTTTCAATTTGGTAATAGTTTACTAAGAGCATCCAGTGTGAAGTTACATCTCAAGGATATTATTGCAGTAGGCAATAATCGGAATACTCTCATAGTGAAGAGTAGAGATCCGAGCAGGGATCTAGAGATTAAGGGAACCACAATAAGGGATAGCTGCTGACTGTATGTTGGGTAAAAAAGGACTGTCATCAGGAGATCTTAATGAAGATCGTTTGGACAGCAATATAGGGAATGGATCCCTATGAGTACGACTTGAAGTATTTGTTTGAAGTACTGGCCAAAGCGTTGGGCCTAATAATAGTTCAAACTCAACTACAGATAATAGTCTCCATACTATTATCAGATAATACAATCTATACAACGCGAGGTGCACAGGGAAACTGAACCTGTGAAGTAAAAAGGTTAATGGGTTGACAACTGATAATCAACTCTTGAGTAAATTTTTACAAGTTGATGCTCACTACAGGGGTAGTTGAGTGAAGAATTTATTAACAATGTTGTATAAAGAAGAAGTGCGCAAGTTGTGGACCAAGATCGCCACAGTAAATCAGAATGTCTTAAACTCAGTGGACCATCAGGAGTTCGCAGCCTTGGAAGAGCGTGTCACCAAGGTGGAGGAAGGAGTAGAAAATGTAACCAGCTTTGGGAAAGAGTTACTCGGCAAAGTAAACTCGTTAAAGAAAAAAGAAGGAGACCTCATGTGATAGGTCATATTCCTGAAAACGGAGCGAGAAGCAGATTGAATTCATTTGAGAAATTTTGGTGCAGATATTGAGAAATTGATGAAACAAAAAGAGGACCTAAAAGACCAGAGATGTGCATGTGAGCCTGATATGGCCAGTGATGCCAAAGAGAGAAGTCCTCGTATGTTACCTGGAAAGCAAATACCCTGAGAAATATGCCGCCCGCCTTCAATGCTATTTCAGAGATGACGCCCAAATTCACTCCACAAGTGAGCCAAGTAGCCAAACTGAGAGAATTTGCCCAAAACAACTCAGAGGAATTTAGAGCAACACCAAAATTGCCAACATTCCACTGGGATAACGCCCCAGCGTTTTTCTGATTGTTCAACATGACAATGAATGGATACAGGGATCGTCAAAAGGTGTTGATGGTCATGAAATGTTTGGACACAGACTGCCAGAATCTAGTGTTACCCCACTTGAAGGGTGGCATATGGTCATATGCTGAGGCTAAAGCAGCCATAATGAAGGACTTTGGTAGTCCAAGCCGCATGTCAAAATGCATGCAAGAATTTATGGGAATTCAATTTCATAAAGAGAGTCTCTTGCAAGCTTTGCGGATTGATTTTACCAGAAGTCGCAGATCCTGGCCAGAGCTAAAGTGTTAGATGACTTTGATGTGAGAATCACTTTACATGTTGTCCTTTGGCCCTATTGTGATTTGTATCAAATGATGTCTACTGTATTTGTGACCAAGTTAACTACCTTGCAAATGGTAGATAACCTGAAGATTTTGGGAGCGACGTTCAATGCCCCAATAGAAGCTTCAAGTCTAATCCGGTTTGAAATCCAAATCCAATGAAGGGAAGCGAAGGAGTAAAAGAGGCTTTTAACTGAACTGTGCCAGGAAATAAGCCTGAAGATTTCAGATGATCAAATAAGAAAGAGAAGGTCTGCTTTCAGTGTGGCAGGAAAGGACATTTCGCCGCATACTGCAAAAAGCCAAAGGATCAAATTAATGTGGTCCAGGATAAAGAGACAGCATCCACCAAAGATTTGAGAAAAGGGCCAGCTGTCTAGACAAGGAACAGTCTAGAGCGGCGGAGAAACCTGTTCCTCCTGATATCATGAATGAAGCGATAGACATTAGCAATCTAATCGTAGATGATGAGCAGGATCAGCTATACCAAGTGGTCAACATGGATATAAATGCTGTGACCAAAGCAGGGTCAAAGAAGATCAACCCTGAGATAATTCAGGAAGCTGTCCGGCCATACGCCCAAATACCCAAGCCTTTATTTCATTACTAAAGGATCAGAAAAAGGATTTGATGGAATGAAGAGGCCCAGGACTCCTTCAATGAGTTATGCTGGTATCTGATAAATTCGCCAATCCTGAAATATCCTAATTTCATCAGGAGTTCATTATTCAAACCAATGGTTTCTTTGATGGCGATTGGCGCCATACTGAGCAAAGTAGATGAACTTGGGGATGATCATCTGGTGGCATATGTGAGCCAGACACTCTCAGCCACTGAGAGGAACTACACCATGACTGAGCGTGAATGCCTTGTGGTCATTTACGCATGTAAGAAGTTTCAGGTGTATGTCCACGGAACGCACTTTAAGATGGTGAAAGACCATCTTTGCTGCATTGGCTGCACAATCTATGGGAACTGGAAGGACAACTGGCCCAGTGGGCACTTAAGCTTCAGGCTTACGATTATGAGATAGTCCACCAAGAGAGGGCTTCTCACCAGAACGCGGATAGTTTATTGCAGTTGCCAATGGTCCAGTTGGTATACCTGCAGGCGGCGGTAAGCTATTTCAGAGAATGGTCGAAGGAAGAATTGGGGACGAGCCCCAAGAGATCTAAGGTGCGTTTTGAAAGGCGATGGAAAACACCAAGACTATGGATGAACAAGTATTAAGATGATCATTTGGAAGCGGCTATTATTCCTGAAACTGTCAGAAAGAGCAGCAATAGTTCAAGCAGCTCACAAGGTTTTCAGGCATGGAGGCCTGAGAAAAACAACCAACAATATTTGCCAGTATGATTACTGGGAAAAGATTAACTACAATGTTGCAGATCATTTTGCTTTTTGTGTGGAGTGCCAGCTTAAACCACACAAGAATACAACTGGATACTTACTGGTATGACCTAAATTCGCCTGGCACACAATGTCCATTGACGTGATAGGACCACTGGCGATGAGCACAGGAGGAGTCAAGTACATCATAGTAGCCATCAACTATCTACTGAGATGGGTCGAAATGAAAGCCCTAACCAGAGTTGACACTACCAGTACTGCGAGATTCATCCTTGATCAAGTAGTATACCGGCATAGATGTCCACAAGTCCTACTGAGTGACAATGGGACCAACTTCATGTCTCACATGACCCCAAGGCTAAACGAAATAATGGGGATCTGAGGAGTCGTGTCAGTACCATACCAGCTGGAGACAAACGGACTGGTAGAACAAGTCAATGGGATGCTGGCTGAGACACTGAGAAAAATAGTTACAGGGAGAACTTCCACTTGAGGAACGTACCTGATTTTGGTGACGTTTATCTAAAACATTAGTCATCATACAGTGATAGGAAAGACGCCATTTAAATTACTATATGAGAGGAAGGCCGCATTGCCATCAATATTAAATTTGGTAGTAGAACCTACATTGGGGATGAGTACCAAACAATACTTGAACTGACTGATGAGTATCATGATCGATATGCAATTGCAAGCATTTGATATGACCTTAAAGAAAAGGATATGAGCGAAATTGATGGATGACAATAACTGACCAGCATTTTGAAGAATATCAAATAGGAGAAAGAGTCACCTATTGCACTACGCATGGTTTTGGACGAAGAAACAAATTGGATGCATTGTGGTTGGGTCCATTCAAAGTAATCGCCAAGATGGCGACTGATGTTTACTCCATTAAGAATCTCTTGGATGGAAGACTAGTAAATTAATCCACGCTAAGTATCTAAAGCGTTGGATTGAAGAAAAAGATAAAAGAGTTTCCAAAGGACAAATGAACCATCAAGCTGGTCATGTCCTGATGATTAGGTCAAGTCCAAAAAAGGACCTCTGAACCATGGAAAACTGGTAGGATTAGTGCTCAGGACCCATTTGGGGGAAAAGATGAACTTCTGAACTGAGACAAGGTCAAGTCCCATAGAAAAAAAAGAATAAAATAAAGATAAAAAATTGATAAAAAATACTGGAAAAAAGATATTTTAAAATGCATAGAAAAAAACCAATATTTTTTTTATAATTTTATTTTTATTGGTCATCCTCAGTATGGGGATGATTCCGCCTATGTCACCTCTTGGGGGAAGGAGGATAATTGTGGTAAAAAGAAACAGCCTGTCAAATTTGATATGCAATTGGACACTTGCGAGGGCGAGACCTACACAAAACCACATTCATTGAGCGAATGCTGAGCCCTGAGAAAACGCGACTAGGGGAAGGGAAATTGATATGTCAGAAGAAGCCAATCGCGAAACCCCAGAGTGGGGAGGAAAACAGCAATAGAGAAAGAGGCAATTGGCGCATAACCCCGAGCAATACCAATAAGGCATTGGAGCCAGAAGATTTGTCTTGAGCGCCTGCCAGCAGGCTTCATCAAGGACACCAGACATGTGAGCTAGCAGCGAAGAAGGATTACTTGATGGAAGTTGTCAAATCATGCCCCCAATTAATGCCATCAATGGAAGATAGCGATGAGAAGCTCCGGAGAAGAGGTAGTTGTGCAGAGAGTGGATTGCATCATGCAGATGATAACTATGGGCTTCATGGAAGCTAAAGCTAAATGACCGATGAAAGCCAGGTGAGGCTGGAAGCTTCGTGGACCAACTACAAAGAACTTGGCCAGCAAAGCAGAGAGCATAAGTGGCAGTATCCTGACCCAGAAGCTTGTTCAGATCAGAGGGATTCAGCGCTAATGTCAACGCCTCAGTGACTTGGGCCCAGAGTTCAGCGTAGGGGAGCTTGAAGTGTATGCTGTTCCCAATTGAAAGCTCAGAAACCACCACAGCGGGTTTGTAGAATTGACCAAGTTGGAAGATGAACTCAGAGAGCAAGTCTAACCTGGCCAAGAACAAACGATCCAGAGTTACTGGCATGATCTCTGGAGCATTGACAATAATGTTCAGAGCATCATTGAAAGGAGCCAAATCCATGAGGGCTTTGAAGTCCAACTCTGGAATTGACTGTAAAGACAGAGTCAGCCGATAGTTGTTCGAAACAATGGCCAGCCTGGTTTTGGAGGGATTGGTTACCATTTCTGGTAGTTAGATGGAAGGGCTAGCCGCTTGCACCAGACTAGGCGTATAAGTCCTGGAGGGAACATATAAGAAGTTCTGCCAAGCATCCCAACTAATCTGCTGGAAGAGGTGGAGGTCCAGATCTGAAGACCTTTAAGGAGCTAAAGGTAGCGGGGTTCTGAATTTGACATATGAGCAGGACTAGAGGGGGGATGTCAGACTTATATAGAAGTTGACATTATGTAATCTATAATTCATTAGGCTCCAATTTCGGGGAAATTAATCTCAAAATTAATGAGATAAGCTTTCCAAGGGAAGAATTAAAATTTACTTACAGCCAAGAGATTATGAGCGAAATAATGAGGGTGAATAGAAATAAGTATTCTTAATTGAGCTGCGAAATGAACATCGATGGCAAGAGTCTCCTGTCTAGGATGAGGAGAGAATCAGGAATTCAAGGACGCCGGACCAAGAATCCTGAATATGACAACGGGTCTTATGCCTTGATGGGTGAAAACCAGATCCTGGGACTAATATCGTGATGAGTAAATTGATCAGCCAGGCATGACAGAAGGTCATGGGGACCACGCTCTGAGTAGGCGGTAGCAAGGAGGAAGAGGAGGAACGCCATATGCCAAAGGTTGTCTGGAGCAGCATTGAGTAATGATGAGTGTACTCCACTTGAACCAAAGTATTATTTGACCAGGTGTCTGAAGCAGTGTTCTCATGCCCCAGTCCTTTTCTCGCTGGAAATCTAGGTAAGAGGGGGATGTATTGGGATTTTTTCCCATATTCCCAGCCTGCTAGATTACCTGGTGTCAATAGGGGAAAATTCCCTAAAGTGAAGTGAATTGGAAATCGGTTGGCCTGAAATTCAGAGAAAATACATTTGGGGGATTTTGGGATATTTTCCTGGTCAGATCCATCAGGATTGATCCAGATGAATACCTAATATCTCATCGGGCAGAGTGGCTGACAAAATAGGGGCATCTGATAGTGACTAACTATCAGGTGTACCAATTGGGATTGGTCAGGTTTCATCACTGACTGATTGGGAATAAGTATTAAGTTGTGAGGCAAGTGATGCCTCCTGCAACTAGTGAATTGATCAGTTGATAAAGTGACCTGGCTTAATGGTAAAAAGTCCCATTACCTAAGCAAGTCGCTTGCCAAATATGGTTGGTTGCTTAGAGAGGAAAATGTTAGGGACATGCTTTCCAACTCTTTCTGTTTGAGGTCTCAAGCATGTCCAGCAACGGAATCCTAGCCAGGATGGGGAAGAACATCGCTGCTGAGATGAGGAAGGGTGATTTAATGGCAACAGCTGCCATTTCATTGAAGAGGTGTAAACTAAGGGTTAGATGGCCAAATCCCCTACTATATAATTCTTTAGGATTCACTATAATAAAAACATTAAAAACCGCACATTGAAAAACACAAACATTGAATACCATCTTTTGGTATTATTAATTTTAATGGTAATCTTGTTGATTTGGTTATAGTTAGACTATCAGCATCCAATGTGAAGTTCCATCTCAAGGATATTATTGCAGAAGGCAATAATTGGAAGACTCTCAGAGTGAAGAGTAGAGATCCGAGCAGGGATCTAGAGATGAAGGGAACCACAATAAGGGATAGCTGCTGACTGTATGTTGGGCAAAAAAGGGACTGTCATCAGGAAATCTTGATGAAGATCGAGTGGACAGCAATAGAGGGAATAAATCCCTATGAGTATGACTTGAAGTATTTAATTAGAAGTTCTGGCCAAAGAGTTGGGCCTAATAATAGTTTGAACTCAACTAAGGATAATAGTCTCCATACTATTATTGGATAATACATTTTTACAACTTGAGGTGCATGAGGAAACTGAACCTGTGCAGTAAAAATGTTACTGGGTTGACGACCAATAATCAACTCTTAAGTAAATTTTTACTGACCATAAGATAGATAATGGTAAGCCAATAATCTTCGGGGTTTTACTTCAGCATGACACAAAAAGCCTCCTTAAGGTCTTGAGTTAGAATGAGCCATCTATTGGAATTAATTATTTTGAATCAAAACAATAAAAAAGATGTAGGACACAATCAGACAAGCCATATCTTTAGCAATAGTTATTATCAAACAGGGGATTTAGGATGGAATACTCTTTAGATAAATCTACCACCACGACAACCACATCAAAACCTATAGATATTTGCAACTTTCCTAATTACAACTATAATTAAGGTCCATGGAACTTCTGCTTATCAAAAGAGGTAGAGTAGACCCTTTCGCCTGACCTAACTGATTTGGAGGAGAAAAATGCTTGGAATCTTTTATCCAATAAGAGACACCCTTAAAGTCCATTCCTCTTATAACCATGCTTAATCAAGTTAACGCATTTTTTTAATCTTGGATGTCCTATGATTTGGGGATCATGGTTTCTTTTATAGCGTGACATTGCAGGTAAAAGGTAACCCATACTTTGTTGTAAGGATAAATTATTTTGTCCTTTTGGGAATACCATACCGAATGGGCTTTTATATAGTCTACATTAGCCAGGAGATCAAACCTTCAGGGGCAGAAAACTGTGATGCCAACACAGATTCTAGGTGAGAACCTTTTCTTCAGATGGTTTGTGAATTATATCACATGACAAATTAATCAACAGGCTATATAGCGTGGTGGAATGTTTGGGTGATTTGGAGACCTGGGTTTTTGGACGCAGTGTTGAGGGAACCATGGCTATGCTTTGGCGAAAGTTTCAATATTTTCTCAAGAAGAATCACCATTAATAACTCAGAGACTTTGAAATCAGGCCTCATTAAGGGATTGTGAATAAAAGTATCCAGAAAGATGTGAGTGGAACCCTTAGAAAACTCGTGCTTGAATTCAAAACTAAGGAGATCTTGATGGGTCAAAGTTTGTCTGTTTGCAAACATATGTGGCTTATATAGAAAGTGAGCGATTTGTGGTCAGTGCGTCCTTGAATAGTTTGATGCATCGTAAAAGATACCTATAATGCATCAAAGACCAGGCAAAGACAGTTAACTCTTTTTAATATGGAACAAGAGTGCTCAGTTATTCTAACCTATATTATTGTATACCACTGGAAGTTTCAGCTCCTAAATCTCTGGTAACAGGATGGCACCAACTGCTGATCCAGAGTTGCCACAAGCCACAATAAAAGGTTTATCTTTATCATCATGTCACAGAACAGGAGTGAATATTTGAATTTCTTTATTGCTTCAATAACTTGTGGCACCTCTATGGTCCTTTTAAAAGTGGCGTTTTGCCAATGAATGTAAGTTTAGGGATAAGCCATTATACCTGGACAGGATATAGCACTATAAAAATTAAAAAGGGTCCCAATAAATTCTGCTGTACCCATCATCAATAAGGGCGAGCTAGACCATGCAGTGTGTGAGTAATATAGGTCACGGCTCATCCACTTGAAATTCTTCCCTTCTTGCCTTCCATACTACCAAGGAATTTATGAAGACTATTAGGGGGCTATGCAAGGAGATGGTAGAAGCCAGAGGTATCATCAGACTTTAGGTTGTCTCCACAACAAATGCCATATTCATCAATAAGAGGTTTAAGTTTATACTTAGAGTAGAAGCCAAAATAGAATTTAAAAGTGTTAATTGGAGTGTCATAGGCTTATAAACATATATATTGGGTTCTAAACCAAGATTTAAAGGCAAGACTTCAAAGTTCGCTCTGATGTACAATGTGGTTAGATTTTTAAAACAATCTATAAATCAATGATTTAAGAGAAAAAGTGCTTTATTAAAAAAGTATTATTTAAAATTGGTTATCAAATAAGGGGAAAAGGAGAGATATAGATCTGAAAGAATATATAAAAATTTTGACTTGGTATGGGTATTTAATAGCCCATATGATCATAAGGGATAGTTGGCACATACCTGTTGGAATTTGAAAACAGGTTATGATAATATAACTCAGACCTTTCAAGATAAAGTGAAGTAGGAAACAATAATATAGACTGAAATAGGACTTCGTTCCTTAAAGTAAAAATAATAGCTGAGCTAAGAGTGTTGTCCTAGAGTGTCAATTAGTATATCACTTTGGAATAAATTTACCCAACTTCATTTATTTGTGAATTTAACATCACAATTTGTTCAGTGCTATATAATTTATGGTTGCTAATAATTTATGGCCTTTATCCAGATAAAGTATAGATTGATAATATAACAATAATAAATATAGGCAAGATTGCTTAAATATATAAATGTATTGAAAGCCCAAGTTTGAAGCTTCACACCTATTATGACAAAACCTTCAATGTCACCTCTAAGCCTTGACTGGGGTGACAATTCACTTACATGGTATATGAAAAATTTTGGGCATATTATCATAGTGGTAATATTGTTCAGTAGCCACATTAGAATCATGGACAAGAGAATTTTGGTAGGATGATTCTAGCACAGAAGAGCATATTTATTTGTATTGACTTGTGTTCTGTCAAATAATGTGTTTGAGGTTAAATGGCAATACAAAGGTATATTAGTAATTTCCTGTGGATACTGTAATGCCTTGGTGAAATGTAGGAACCTGGTGGTGAATTAAGCTTGACAAGGTAAACTGGGTGGTGGGTGATATACCACAATAATTACCTCAGTTTGGTATGAGTCCCATTGTGGACAAGGTAAACCCAAAAATTTTTGAAACCATCAGCATCTGGATTGCTGGATAACCAAACTTCAGCAGCAGTGGCGAAGAAAGTCCAGCATATAGTGTTAGGTTAAGCTTCTGGGTCTACTTGGGACAAACAGCCACATCCTTACCTGCAACCATCGATTGTTGAGGTTAAAAGGATTGGCTTTATTTCTGCTAAATGGTCAAGGTTGGGATATGGCTTAGACATTTATGATTCCAATGGTTAAACAAAGTGTGCATCTGTAAATATAACTATGGTAACATAGTCAAAATCAAGCAGTTTTTGTAGCTTGACTAGTTAAAGTTTATTTGCTATTAAAGGTTGATGCTAAATAAAGGATAAATTCAACCTAGCCTGGTTTTCTTTTTTACTATCCTTGAAGTCTGAACCAGGCGATTTGTTTTTAATCAAATCTTGATTAACAGGTAAGATTTTACTGGTACAGACTGGTATGGGACCTGGCTCATTTAGATCAGCTTTATGATATAAATGGCTCAATAAAGTCTGACTTATAATTCAACTCATCAATAATTCGAGAATGGATTGTCAATAAAGGTTTTGATTGCTTAGCTTATTAAAATCATTTGTTTTAAATATTAGATCAAATGTTTTAACTTTTGGCTCAAGTTGGTGCCATAATACATAAGTAAAACTTTTGGATCCTTGATTTAAACTGATCAAGATTAAATAAAAATCTGTGGCCAATATTAGTGGGAAAATTTAAAAGTTTCTAAATTGAAGCGGGATGGCCATCAATTAGGGTGCTTTTAACGCTGGATCGGTCTGTTGAGCCTTTAAATTAATTTGATGGCCAGATTTTAAATTTGAACTCTAGGTTTTTTATTTGTTTCTTTTGGCCAAAAAACAGCTAAATAACAGAGTTCAAACCTTAGATTGGAAGGATGTGTTTTTGAATAGTTTTTAGACTATAGTCATAGGTTATATGGTTGGAGTTTGGAACTTAAACTGTTCTGAGAGCTTAAGTTATCAAATTAAAACAAACCTCAGGTAATTTTTCTTCAAAGATGTCTTTTTGATTATATAACCACCAACTTTAAACTGTATTTTGTGAACAGCATCATAATCTTATGATTGAGCTGATTGGGGATTCACTCAACACTTTTAGTTGCAGATCAAGTGGTTTAGGATCTTTAGCATTAATGAGACTACCTAAAATGCTAGTACAAGATACATAATCATTATATAGTGGATTATATAGAGAATCGACGGGTAAAAATTGGTTTTTAGAATTGTTTCTTTGGATCAATCATTAGTCACAGCCAAAGTTAAGTTTTTAGATGGTGTTGGTTTATCCATTTTAAGAAATCACTTCATTCTCATTCATCTGTGGAAAGATTATTAGTCCCGCACAAACCTTTATTGTTTCTTGAGAGGGATACATTTATATTTGGGGGTTACTTCTTCATCATTGAAGTCAGCTTGTCAACTTTGGTTCACTTAACACGTGAGGCAAACTCTCTGCTCATGGGGTCTACTCCATGCAGATTAGGCAGCAGACAACTTCATTAAGATAACAATCTCATCATAGAGCAAATTTTTTTTGGTGCTACCCATTGTACCACCAATCTCTTTGGTAAACTGTTACACTATTTATACTCTCTTGTTGACACTCTCTGACATTTTCATCATACGTTAGCCCTTGTGACTCAAAGGAAGCCTATCCGCCTCTCTCTTAGCAGTTTGGCTCCAAGGTATCCGCGATACTGAGTGTCATGTTCAAACAGGCAGATCTAATTTGGTTAATGTATTTTTTTCAATTTCTAATTAAAGACTGACTACTGGCGATCAGATCCCACAAAGTACTATATTTGAAAAAAAGGATAAAAATAAGAAAAGATGAAAAGGTTTTATCTCATTAAAAAAGTGAAGTCTCTTTTACTTCTAGTGATAATCATGATAGAAACTGATTTGTTTTTGTAATATAATTTGGAAATTTGGATAGCAATATGAGTAGTTTTTAATGATCCCCCAGTGAGGAGGCGTCTGATTGCCATTTTAGATGTTTTTTATTTGTGAAAAAATTCTGTATCTGTGAGCTCCTTCTTGCAGCTATTACCTACTGACCTGGATGTCCAAGGGCCTTTTCTTCTGTCCACGCTTCTGGGTTGTGGGCATTAGGATCTTTTCCAGTTATTGCTTGATTAAAGATTCTGTACTATTCTTATTGACATCTGGTTCATGCAATATAACTCCTTTGATGTTTTTTGCATCATGTTTCTGATCAACTCTCAAAAATTGTTATTAACTGGATTTGGTAATGTCCACATGAGAGCATCAATCATTCTCACTGAGGTAATTTAATCAAACCATCTCTTTATCATTGGTAAGTTGTTTTTTAGCCCCTAAAGGTATAAAGGTGGGTGATTTTCATAGCTTTCTTGGGTGACATCGTCAACATCATATAGTAAATCTTCTGAAGCACCAGAAAAATTTTTATGACGTCACTCTGATTGTGGGGTATATTTCTTGCCTTTCCTACTTCTACAAAAAGCGGCTCGTCCAATCCTTCTACTGTGGGTAAGTTTCCTGCACTTCTTCCACTTTATGTTGAGTTTTATTCATTCCACCTTATGAGGAATAATCTAATGGTATTTTTTCAGCATCATCCACAACACTTCCAATCCCAAGATGAGACCAAAGGAATGTCCATGTGTTCCATGCATGAAATTTATATAATACAATATTAGCTTCATCATCCTAAATCGAGAATTCAGCTCCTCTCTTTGCCAGGACAGTAGCAGGCCCAGTTCATATTGCTATTAACTTCTCTGACTGTGATCCCTATAAATGATATATCAAAACTTTAGCCCCTAGTCTGAAATCTGGAAGCCATGTGGTCTTTAACTTTCCTGTTGACTTTGAGGTATAGTCGCCTCCAAATTATTTTAGGTTCCAATTAGCTCCTAATAAGTTTGTCAGCTAACTCTTGCTGATAAAGTCCAGGCGGAGGGTTCTTCTGGTCCGCTGTGATGATTAGTGCTAGTAGGGTTCAGCAGTGCTGCGTCTCACCCATACAGAGTTTTGAAAGAGGACATCTCAATCACTTGGTGGTGGTTCAACGGGTATGCCAACAACGCGGATGGAACAACTGATCCCAATTTATTTTTTGGGCCATTTTAAATTATATCCCATGGTTCCATTGACTCAACCAATATTTCCATTTGAGAATGTGGTGTAGGGAATAGTGAACTTCTGTTTCACTACCACTAGGTCTATTAACTTTCTCACCACATCTGAAAAGAAATACTTATCGTTGTCTAAAAGAAAAACTTTAGGACAACCATGTCTCATAATCACTTGATTGTAAAGGAATTGAGTGGAGTAGCTCATGGTATATGTCTTGAGCATGGTGGCTTCAACACAGTTGTTGAAGTGGCTGATTACTACTAGAATAACTTAGATCCACAGGAGTAGTCATTAAAGGTCTTACCATGTCAATTGATACATTGCTGAAGGGTGTTGTTGGTGGGATAGGTGTAATCTCAAAGGTTTTTCCACCGGTGGAAACTCGCACATGGTACCCATTTCTCTAAAGCTTAATGGACTTCGTTAGACATACATTCCAGGTAGAATCGTTCCTTCATGTAGCCAGCGTTTTCTGAAATCTTCCATGTCCTACGTGCTTATGGGCCTCCATCACAAATTTCAATCGGTTTCTGGACCTAATATAAGGGTACCACTTGTAATAAATCTTCTTTTGTAGGTTTCTATCGACATGCCAGGTCACTTTGGAACACCTTCTCAGGACGCTTTTAACTTCATTTACCATCCTGCCAGGCCTCTTCTGGTTATCTAATTTAGTCATAGAGTGATCACTCTCTGGAACTTGTAAGTGGAACAATGGTAATTTCAATAGAATATCACATTTAGGTGTACGTCCCCAGCGCAAAGTGCATAATTTTAAAATTATAGCCTTGGAGTACTGCCCTGTGGGCAAAGAGTCCGTCATGATCCTTTATGTTTTGCAACCCAGTGAAGCAATATATTATTTATCAATACCTTAAAGTGTGCCATGTAAAAGTAAGGTCAAAAGAGTTTAATCACCTGGAATACTACCAGCACTCTCTCAGTGACAGTATAGTTCTTCTCTCTTTTAACTGAGCAGCTTGCAATAAAACTTGATTGGATGATCCACCCGCCTAATCTAATTGTGCCAGTATCATGCCAAGCACTATTGTACTGGCATCGGTATAAAGGTAGAAATTTTTGAAATCAGGGTTGGCAATATTGCGCCTCTACTAATATTTCCTATAAATCCACGAAGACCTGTAAAGCTCTAGTCCCGCCCAAAATTTTGTTTATTTGATGAGCAATTATGTACGTGTGCTGCCATGTTCACAAAATGCAAGATGAACTTTGGAAATATCCCACCACACTGAGGAACACTTGGGTATTTCTCTTGCTTTAGAGTGGCTTCATCTCCAAAACTTCACCTTCACCTTCCCATTTTGAGGCTTGATTCCATTAGGGCTGAACTCATGCTTAAAAAAGCTCTAACTGTCTCTTAAAGAAAGAGTACTTGCTTCGTTTTAGCTTAAGATCAGACGCAGAAGCAAATAAAGACCTCTCAGAGGTTCTGTAGATGCTCTTGGAATGTTTAGTTGACTAAAGTAGTGTGTCAAGACAGATCATCACACTAGACATGTTGAAATCACCATAAAAAACAATCTATTTTGCTCTTAAAGATGACAGGGGCGTTTTTAGAGACCCTGAAGAATCCTCGTAGGCTTGAACAACCCTTGACTACTGATCAGGGCGCACTTCTCTTGATTTTCTGGCGATAGCTCCATCTGCTAGTAGCTGAAGGCAAGATCCAATGCCAAAAAATACTTTGAGCTGCCTAGGAGTTTAAAAGCGAACTTGATGCATGGGAGTGGGTAAGATTACTTTATGATAATCTTTTCAAATAGCAGTAGTCCATGACTACTTGATAGTTTCATCCTTTTTGCATACAAGCAACATAGGCAAGGCCCAATGAATCCTTTACGGTCTGATTAGTCCTGCTTCAGCTAGTTTGGTTCAACTCTTGTGTAATAAATGTCTTCTTCTGCTTTTGAGCGGCGTCTGGTTTAAATTATAACAGTATAGTGGAACTGGTATCTAGTTTTATGGACCTCGCCCATGGAGAGGCCATAGTCATTGGGTCCAGTACTAAAAATTTCGCTAAACTCGTCCAACAGCTCGTCAAGCTCCTTCCGCTGTTTAAAGGCATATCCCAAAATCTTTTTTTGTCAAAATCTATTATAACATGTATTGATTCAATGTCTTGCCAACTTGTCAATCAGGCCAGTGCAATGCTTTTCCTAATTCAACCGTGATAGGCTGAGTTGTGATATTTCCCAAGATGATACTTAGCTCTCCAAAGTAGTTTGTGTCATTGTCATGATTCTGATATAGCTGGACAATAAGCCCTAAGTCAGTGAGCAGAATGGGTAGAATCTGCCAAGTCTTATATGAGATCTGTTTATTAGAGTGCCTTAGCCTTAGGCTTCATTGGGTTAGAAAAATTATATGAGAGCTTTTCCAAATTGGGCAATAGGGTGATGTTGACAAACAATGATTAATGAGATGTTGACATGCACAAATTAAAGTGGATCGCCTCCAATTAAGGCGATATTGAATTTAATACATAGTAACCTCAGCCAGAACTAATGAGATGTGGAAAAATTAATTAGTAAGCAAAAAGGTCAGTAATATCTGAGTTTGTTGAGATATCAGCAAGGGGAAAAGATTGAAAGGAGGAGGTTTTTGTTAAGAAGAAAGAGAGAGCGGGGCAGGAAGCGTCCGCTGAAATTATTAAAGTTAAACTAAAGAATTGTTGTCTGAGAAATAAATCCCCTTATTATATTATATTTATTTTATGTATGTATTGAGGACTAATTATCACCATATCATCCGTTCTATTGCTCAGTGGCTTGACCCTGCGCAAAATCCTTAGGCGTATCTCAACAATTCTGCCAATTTTATAAAAGTGGTGCTCACTACAGGGAGGCCATTGATCAATTATAGAAAATAAAAATCCTCTGGCATCAACCATGGCACATCAGGATTGCTTTAATACAGGATCTTCACAATACGCTTCACCCATTGAATAAGCAGAACGTAAACTTTCTCTGGACGCTGTGCTCAAATGACAGGTTGAGTTTCTTCAGGAGGTTTGTATTGATAAGCTGCCTCTGTTCAATTGTGATAGGAATATTCATGGGCTTTTTAAGAAATTTGAGATTGCAACAAAAGAAGCTTCAGATTGGAAGAGAGCAAAATTGTTTATATCCATCTTAGATGTTGGAAGCACTGATCTAGTTCCTTTCTACCTTCAAAACAGTTCCTTTACCTACCAGAAAGTGAAGGATACAGTGCTGCGGTTGTTTAGGGGTACATAAAAATGTCACAGCAGAAGGCAGACTTCTTGACTATTGGGTTTCAGCGTAATGAGACCCTCACCACATTTGCTGATTTATTCATGTTAGAAGCTCGCGTGTTATTCAGGGGCAGGGACTTTGTCTAAATTGATGTGTGCAATGCAATGACCTCCACTGTAAAGCCATACTATGAGCTTTACAATGTCTTAACTCCATATTTAGAGTATGAAGTACCCTTGCTTGAATTGTTCGCATTTTATGCCATATATCCGCTACCTTTCCTCCACCCAATACAGAGTGGAAACCTACCACATCTGTCACTGGACCTTCTTATTTGAGGGATTTATCCTTCCCTGTTCAGCGTTTATCTAGTAATCCCTGGCCTTATTACAAATACGCGCCTCACTCTCAACCGAGTTGCCATCAGCAGTTCACCTATTGGGTTGGGCCTGTTTATGCCAATTGAGCCCAGTTTAACTTTGGTGTGACCATCATACAATAATCAAAGACGCAGGCCCTACGGGGTCAATTGTTATGAATGCATTTGGTTGGGACACCTGGCACAAGGTTGCCCAGCAGTCAGGTCCAGCACATATAGCAGGATCAGTACTATCTGGGAAAAGTCAGAGCGGAGTAAAGATGGGACTCTCTGCCTCCACTATTACAACCTCAAACGTCCCACCTGAACCTATTCATGTACCTGCAGCAGAAGTCTTTTAGTATGATGATGCATTCTTATACATAAACAGGTTGGAGGGGTGAATTTATTGACATGATTAAAAACAAATGACATGGTGGAAGATGGAAGCCAGGAGCAACCAAAGCCTTTAGCCTGTCAAATGTTTGATCAATTTTCTACAGAGGAGCTGGAACTGTCCTTCTGGGATCGATGCTGATCCCCTTTTTGGGTTGGGCATCACTAGTGCTAAAAAAGAGCTGGATCCGTCCTCTGATGCACCTCTCTTAAAAGGGGTGAAAGTTGACCTCTCTGTGGACGCTATTGTTAAATAGTATCCTAAAGTCAGGGAGGGTATTATAAGCTTTTTGGGGTGAAAAGATCCGTTAAATGTCCACGTTTTAAAAAATCAGATTTCATCTCACTTTAAGTGTACATAATGCGACATTGTTGTATCTAAATCATGAGTTCATACAATAATAGATACAGGTGCCCCAGTCAACATAGTTTCCATGAAGTTGGTGGCGAAGTTGACATTAAAGCAGAATGTAGAATACTGAATAGTGTATGGGACCGCTTGAGCAGATAACACAGTCTCTGAGGGAGCGTACAGCGCCCTTCCTTTGCAATTGGGTCAAATGTTGTGGTATCCCCAGCAATAGTATTACCAAACAGTAAATATGATTTGTTAATTGGAAACACCTTTCTGCAACACTTTGGTGCTGTTGTTGACATAACTGTCAAAATCTAAGGTTCGCTCACTTAAAAAATTTTCCTGCATGTCTATTCAGGACAAAAGGGCCAATGGTTGATCCTCAATAGTGCCTGTAGTTTATGGAATTCAGACCAACTAAAAACTCATTAGGCCTATTAAATTTGCCTCAACTCTTCTGGCTGATTTCAGGCACAATTTTTACTTCATGTTTGGGAACTTCTTCTGAGTCAAAATTTAATACAAACAGTGCTTTGGTAATTCCATTTTGTTGACACTTCTCCAAGGTTAGGATTCAGACAAAAAAACCAGGAAAATGATAAAATAAAATATAGCTATTATTAGAAGCTATTTATTAAATAATGTTTATTAGGCCAGGCGCCGGTATTTATACTTCTAGGTATCTCCTGGCCACATTCCAGCACAAAATTTCAACAGCTATTTTACCACCTCAGTTTGGCCTATGACTGAAAACTTTTCTTAGGTTCATTGGTGGCAAAATACTCTCAAAATTGAGAGGATTTCAGGTACAAAAATTGTGATAAAAGCATGAAAGATTGTCCTAAGATCTTCTGGATTTCAGTTCCATAATACTGCTGATGAAATACACCTTCTGTGAAATTTTTGCCTCAATTGAAGTAAAATGATGCACCCCTAATCAGAACGTCAGCAGGCCTCTTCCTTGATATCACAAGGTATCCCTTTTAGGCGGTCCACACAAGTGCTATCATGCCAATTATGTGGATTGACATACAAATTTTACCCTAAGGTGGGAAATTGATTAAGTTTTTTGTTTGTCTGAAGTCCATGGGATTTTCAGATGTTAACTTTGGGTTGTCCCCAATGATTTTATATATATTAAGTTGATATGTTCCTGCTAATTGGGACCAATTGCCAAGATTTGATTTATAGGAAATTGGCCATAATATGCAAGCATATTCGGGCTGAGCTCCTGATAAAATACTTGATCAAATTGTCATTGAGATATATGGCCCAAATTGTATGATTGAAATAGGCTTTGAGTTGAGAATATAGATGTTAGCTCAAGCGTAAAAGGATAATTGACCCAGTCTGATGGTTGTCAAAGGTTTATTTTTGAGTCAACCACCAGAATCTGACATTTCCACACTCTTGACTCAAACATAAGCCCTAAGATTCCTGATTAGCCCATGTTGGTCTTTTCTCATTGTCACAAATGCCTGATGAGAATGGAGATGGTTATTCTATTTGGTAACATCGGCCCAAATGGCCAATGAGTCTGAAATATGATGGCCTGAATGCCTGTCAAGTCTGAAGTTGGATCTTATCCCAACCTCAAGAGCGAACTAAAATATTAATTAGAATAAAACTATTATATAAGTATTTTTTGTTTTTTTTGGTTTTTGGTTTTGTTTTTTTTGTTTTATATGTCTTTTCTTTTTTTAACTTTTTCTTCTCTTATTCAGCCCACATATTAAACCTTCTTATGAATTTTGCATGGACTCAGTTTGTATATATGCTAGTCCTAATATACTTGATTGTGTATATGAACTTAGACGTTTTCTCAATCACTTCGAATAGCCTGACCCAGTTGTGATCTAAATTTTGCATTCAGCCCAATCCATGGGTGTTGCAAAATAGGACTTTATCATTAACTTCGAATTTGGCCAGTGGGTAGCGATTCTCTAAGTCATTTTGATGTCAGGTCTTTTTCCCAGAGAAACTGTTGTCAAAGGATTGAGCTTGTTTTTTGATTAAGGCATCCGCAGGCTTATCAACGTACTGAGGGTAAGTTTTTTCACTGGGACCATCTAGGGCTGAATATAGCAGCATTGGTAGGGCTGGGTGTATACTGTATAATACTTGAAATAGAGACATTCTGGTTGATGAATGGTAGTAGATATTATAGGCGAAGAATGCTGAACCTAGATATGTACTCCATTCAGATGTTTTGGCCAAGTTTAATTTCTGGATAATGTTCACCAACATCCCGTTTGCACGCTTAACAGTCCCATTAGTTTTGGGCTGATAGGGAGCAGAAAGCACACCACGTACTCCCATTAGTTGGTTGAGTTTAGCAAGGACATTGGTGGTAAAGTTGGTTCCATTATTAGTCAGAATAACCTGGGGGCATCCTTGTTTGTGGATTGTTTTCAAGTATGAACTTGGAGGTGGTTGCTGCTCCAGCTTCCTGAATTGCCTTGGCCTCAACCCATTTGTTCAAGTAGTCGATGGCTATGATTATTTACTTGGCCTTCATATTGCCTGTTAGAAGTGGGCCAAAAAAATCAATAGATACAGTGTGCCAGGCAAAGTTGGGCCAAACAAGCTGTTAAGATATGCTTTTTGGAATGATATTCACCTTGGCACTCTGCACAGCATTCTAGCATTTTTTGGATGTCGAAATGCAGTAACTCCCAGTAGTAAAATTGCTTCAAATGCTCTTTCATCTTCCTGAATCCGCCATGACCTATGGTCTTATGCGCTGCAATTATTAGGTCTGTTCGGGCTGATGGTCTTGGGAAAATAAACTTTTTGTCCTTGATGATATTGTAATGTGTCCCGTTTTTGATGGTTGTATTTTTTCGTAGATCCAATAGTATTTTTGGACGGATTTGGGCTCATCCTGATACTCTCCACTGATCATTATCATAAACAACTCATTGGCGTCCTGACTAAGTGTTGCAATGGTTGGTAGTCAGGATAGACAGTCGGCGTTTTGGTGTTTTGCACCCACTAGATGCTCGATAGTTTATTCATAGGCTTGAAGCTCTAATGCCCAGCGGGCTAATCAGCCCTCAAGTTCTCTTAAATTTCAACCATCTTAGGGAAGCATGATTGGTAATAACTTTGAAATGAGTGCCATGAAGGTGACCCAGAATTGCTCGCAAGCATATATGATGGCTAAGCATTCTCATTCTGTCACCATGTCATTCTTTCATGAACATTTAAGGTCCAACCTGCAAAGGGAACTGGGTGTTCTTCAACGTCTTCTCCAACTTGGGATAACACAGTCCCCACTGCTGTTCAGGATACATCAGTTTGGACAGTAATTTGTGACCAAAGTCTGGACATTGAAGAACAGATGCGCTTAATAGGGCCAATTGAAGTTGGTCAAATACATCCTGGCAAGCTGGAGTCCAGTCAAATGGGACCTTATCTTTAATCATATAGAAAATCGGCTATCCAAGTTGTGCGAAGTTGCAATAAATCAAAGATAGTACCCAATCATGCCTAGGAATACTTGAATATTGTGCTTTGATTCAGGCCATCTCATTTTGGAGATGGCATCCAACTAGGAGGGTTGGGGAAAAAGACCTATCCTCTCAATCACAAATCTGAAGTATTCCAGTTGGTCTTTAAAAACTGACATTTTCTGGAATTGATTTTTAAGTTTGTAGCAGCTAGCCTTTTGAAAAACTCCTCTAAGTTTTCCAGGTGGTCGTCAAAAGTCAGCTGAAAATGTTGATATTATCAAAGTACAATAGTACACATGACAATTTTAAATCTCCCTTGATTGTGTCCGTTTCTTTTTGGAATGTAGCTGGGGCATTGCAGAGCCCTTGAGGCTTTCTCGTCGGCTGGAATATTCCCTCTTGGGTTATTATTGCACATTTCTCACGCTCTTCTATGGGAAGATCTATTTGTCAATATCCGCTGATAAGGTCCATTGTTCAGAAGAACTTTGCACCCCCTAGCCTATTCAAGGCATCATCAATTTGTGGCAGTAGTACAAGTCCTTCTTTGTGATGTTGTTTAACTTCCAATAGTTGATGACTACTTGGTTGCTTACATCCTTCTTTTTCACTATTAAAATTGGTGCTGCCCATGGACTTTGTGAAGGGACTAGCATGCCGTGATTGAGGAGTTCCTTAATCTACTTGGATACTGCTTCTTCTGTTGATTTTGAGCGTCTAATCGGGCGGATTATCAAATAGGTTTATGATCTCCAATATCAACTTTGTGGGAGACACCATTAGCACAACCCAAGTCAAAAGCATCCTGTGTGAATATTTCCTGATATTTAGAGAATAACTTCTGAGCTTGGCCTTTCTCAGAGCTTGTCAGGTTGCTTAAATTGGCCATATAAACAACATTATTTATGCTGAGTTGGTCCTTATCAGGGAGCCCTAATTCAACAAAAGTTCCGGACTCATGGAATGAGTGAAATTCCATGGTAGGGAAAAGATGCAGAAAGTGATTATTTGATGTCACCTGATGAAAATGGGCCAATTTTGCAGGTTTGCATATAAGATATGTATTTTCATATGGCCCAGAATGATAATACCAGGTTCTATGTTTGGTTAAAATTAAGATTTAGACCATGGTTGATATATTTCACCATAAAGTCCTTCTGGAATATTAATTGTTAGCCCCATAGGGACGATTACTTGTTCTCCAGATGGTTTCGTGATTGTCTGATTTGATCAAAGTGGAATGCCATTTAAATCATCAATTGAGTTGTAAGTGGTTTTATCTTTGATTGAGCTTTGGAATACTCAATAGGGATGACTCCATCTTTGTAGGCCAGATTTATGAATATGCTGGGTTTCATTTTCTCAACTGCCTTATCATGGTTATAGTAAAGTGGATTATTCTGGCTAAGAATGGTGAGAGTATTGTCCTTATGATTAGTAACAACCTCCTATCTTTTTTGGAAATCAGTCCCAATTATGATATCATAGTTCATATTGGCAATACTATGGCAGGTGCTGTTACTACAATGGATTCAAATCTGAGTGGTAGGGTACTGTAGGCGCCCAGTGATTTAGTTCTAAATGCTCCAGCTGTTCCATATTCCTGACAGTGGGCAACATCAGGCGCAATTTTTAGCTTTAAAATAACTTTTTACTGACTATAATGATAGAAGTGCCACTATCAAAAATGGCCAAACTTGCACCTTATTCATTGCTATGTCCACATAAGTACATTCATTGTAGTTTTCAGAGGTATTTATAGTGTGAATGATGTGATTGTTGCCCGATTCCAGGTGTGCTTTCAGGCTTAAGCAAATATCTTGAAAGTAATATGCTAAGGTCTTCATGGGAAAAGCCACTTGAACGTTGTTAAGCTTAGGTAAATCTGTTGAACATCTGTTGTAGGTCCAAACCCTAATCAATAATTTGCTTCGCGTATGGTTTTGATACCACTGCTTGGGCTTCTTTGGTTACTTCTCAAGGGCTTAGTTGGTTTTTGCTGTGGCCCGAGTAGTGACCATCATGACATTATTAGCCCTGTTATGGTTGAGGTTAGTCCCAGCAACATCTTTGGCCCTAAAGAGCTCATCAGGGTCAGTTGGAATGGTTGAAAATTGATGGAGTTAGAGCATTCCGCCTATACTCCACATGCTCTTTTTCCAGCCTCATTGTCACTATTTCTAGAGCAAAGTTGACCTGAGGATTTTTTTGGATCATCTGTTGCATTGGCTACCAAAGTGCCTATTTGACCACATTTGTAGCATGTAATCGGCCCTGTTGGCTGTTTTTGCTCAAATTTTTGGTTTATATTTTGAAAATTTTCCCCTCATCGGACATAGTGTTGTTTTTTGGGCCCAAAAATTGGCATTTTTGCTGATCTTTAGCCCAATTAGGTGTGTTGAAAATTTGAGAAACAGCTTCTCAAGTATTTGTAACTCGTGGATTTCTAAGCTTCCATTAAATGCAGGTGTAAAAATCTACTAGAACAGGTTATTATTGGCAACAACCCTAGTAATCTTTTTATTGCACAGGTTCAGTTTCCTCAAGCACTTTGTCACATTGTATAATAGAATAGATTATCATTTGATAATAGTATGAAGATTATTATCTGTAGTTGAGTATGAATTATTATATTTTAGCCCAACGCTCAGCCAGTATTTCCCAATTAAATACTTGTTAAGTCATAACCATAGGGATTCCTTCCCTTGTTCTGTCTGACCTGATCTTAGCTGAGATACCTTGGTGATAGTCTCTTTGGTCCAACACACAGTCAGTAGCTATCCTTGATTGTGACTCCTTCTTCTCTAAATCCCCGTTCAGATTGTACTCTTTTCTCAAAGAGTCTTCTACTTATCGCACACAGCAATAATATCCTTGAGAAAGAATAGCCCAATGGAAGCTGATTATAGTTTACTCATTAAACTATATATCATATGAACAACTTAGAACTATATAACTCTGTTCTCATAATTACTCCTTTTTCATTATATTGAACCCTAGGGAATTTATAGTGGTGATTTGGTCGACTAACCCTTGGTTGACACCTCTTTAATGAAATGGCAGCCGTTGCCATTAAATCACCCATCCTTGTCTCAGCAGCGATGGTCTTCCCCATCCTGGCTAGGATTTCCATTGTTGGACATCCTCAAGACCTAAAATGGAAAAGAGTCGAAAAACGCGTCCCCAACATTTTCCTCTTGATCCAAGAGACCAACCATAATTGGCTGGCGACCTGCTTAGGTAATGAGACTTTTTACCCATTCAGGCAGGTCACTTACCAACAATTGATATGCTAGTTGCAGGCGGCATCACTCGCCTTATAACTTGTTATTCACTTCTAATCAGTCAGTGATGAATCCTTACCAATCCCAATTGGTACACCTGATAGTTAATTACTATCAGATGCCCCTATTTTGTTGACAACTCTACCCGATGAGATCTTAAGTATTTGTCCAGATCAATCCCCAACAGATATGACCATGCGAATATCCCAAAATCCCCTGAACGTAGTTTCTCCAAAACCTGACCCAGACAATTTTCAATTCACTTTGCCTTAGGGAATTTTCCCTAGTCTTTCCAGGTAATCTAGCAGGCTGGGAATATGGGCAAAACTCCCAATAAATCCCTCCTCTTGCCTAGATTTAAAGCGAGAAAAGGACCAGGGCATGAGAACTCCGCTTCAGAAACTTGGTCAAATTCTTCATTGGTTCAAGTGGAGTACACTTGTCAATGCTCAAATCTGCTTGGGATGACCTTCCACATACACTGCTCTTCTTCCTCCTCGCTACTGCCTTCTCAGAGTGCAGTCTTCACGATCTACTGTTATACTGGGCTGATTGATTTAGATGTGATGATATTAGTCCCAGGATTTAGGTTTCCCCTGTCAGGGCATAAGACCCGCTGTCATTTTCAGGATTCTTGGTCTGGTGTCCTTGATTTCCTGATTGTCTTCTCGTCCTAAATAGGAGACTCAGCCATTGATGTTCATTTCGTGGCTCAATTAAGAACACTTATTTTTATTCATCCTGGTTATATCTCTTATAACCTCTTAGCTCAAGTCATTCCTAATTCTTCTCTTGGAGAGCTTATCTCATTAATTTGAGATTAATTTTACCGAAATTGGAGCTTAATGGATTGTAAAGTGCATAATGTCAACTTTCATATAAGTCTGACATCCCCCTTTCATCCAGCTCATATATCAAATTTTGAGTCACAATAGCTGCAGCTTCTGAATAGTTTGTCTAATCAAAACCTCCATCTCTTCCAGTAGATGAGTCGGGATGCTTGGCAGAACCTCTTCTATGGTCCTTCCAGGACTCATATGCTTAGTCTGGCGCCAGCGGCTAGTCCTTCTGTCAAATTACTGGAAACAGTAACTAAACCCTTCAAAACCAGGCTTGCGAGCTTTTCAAACAACACTTGGCTGATTCTTCCTCTGCCACCAATTCCAGAGTTGGACTTTGAAACTCTCCTGAATTTGGCTCCTTTTGCTGATGCACTGACCATAATTGTAGATGCTCAGGAGATTATATCATTTGCTCTTGATCACTAATTTCTTGCTGGGTCGGACCTGATTCCTGAGTTCCTCTTCCAACTCAGACAATATTAAAAACCCGCTGTTCTGGCTACCAAGCTCACCATTGGTAACAGCATACACTTTGAGCTCCCCTACGCTAAACTCCAGGCCCAAGTCACCGAGGCTTTGTCCCTAGTGCTGATTTCATCTAATCTTGATGACATCCTAGATCAGGATACCGCCGCTTATGCTCTTTGCTTTACTTGCCAAGTTCTTTTGTAGTTGGTCCACGAAGCTTCCAGCCTCACCTGGGCTTCACCGCTCATTCAGCTTTAACTTCTGAGAAGGCCATAGTTATTGCTTGCAGGATGCCATTTGATCCCTGCATGACTATCTCTTTGCTTGTGTTTCCTATCGGTATCTTTAGCTGATGGCATTAATAGGGGGCATGATTTAGAAGCCCCCATCAATCATCTCTTGTTTGTTGCTGGCCCATATGTCTGGTGTTCTTGATGAAGCCCGTCATCAGGTGCTCAAGACTAATCTTCTGGCTCTAGTACCATGTTGGGATTACTTGGGGTTATTTGCTGATTACCTGTTCTTATACTGTTGCTTTCCTCCCCACTCTGGGGGTTTCACTATTAGCTTCATCCGACATCTCAATATCCTATCCCCTAGTCACTTTCTCACAGGGCTCTGCATTTGCTCAAAGAACGTGGGTTCATTTAGGTCTAGCCCTTGCTAGCATCCAATCTCACATCGATTTTGATGGGCTGTTCATTCCTACTGTGATCCATCCTCCCTCCCCCAAGAGGCGACATAGGCGGAATCATCCCCATATTTAGGACAATTAATAGAAAAATATAAAATTATAAAATTACATTGGTTTGCTCTGTGAAGTTAATATTTCTTTTCTTATTTCTTTTATCATTTTATTATCTTTATTCTTCTTTTTACATGGGACTTGACCCTGTTTTGGTTCAGTGGTCCATCTTTTTATTTTGTTTCCCCAAACTGGGTTCTCGGTACTTAAACCTGCCAGTTTTCTATGGTTCAGAGGTCTTTTTTTCTAACTTAACCATCTAGATTGGTTCAGAGGTCCTTTTTTTAGACTTGACTTCATCAGGAAATGACCAACATAATGGTTCTTGCTCCTTCTGGAGCTCTTTTATTTTTTCATCAATCCATCACTATAGATACTTAGCATGGACTTGATTCACAACTCTTCCATCAAAGAGATTCTTGAAGGGGTAGGCATCATTCGTCATCTTGGTGATCACTTCAAACATACCTGACCACAACGCATCTAATTTGTTTCATCTTTTGAAACCATGCATATTGCAATAGGTAACTCTTTATTCTATTTGATACTCTGCTAAGGCCAGTCAGTTCTTATTGTCTGTCAATTTCTCTTATATCCTTTCCTTCAACGTAGTAATGAATTCTTGCAATTGCATATTGATCAGGATATTTGTCAGTCAGTTCAAATATTACTCAGTGCTCATCCCCAAAGTAGGTTCTACCACTGAATATAAAATTGGTGGCAATGCGGCCTTTCTTTCATATAACAACTCAAACGGCATCTTTACTGTCGCCATATGATAACTAATATTGTAGGTGAACATCACCAAACTCAGGTACAGTCCCCACGCGAAAAGCTCTTCCTGCAACTAGCTTCCTCAGCGTTGCACCAGCGTTCCTTCACCCTTTCTACCAGTCCGTTCATCTCCAGCCAGTAAGGTACTGACATGAATCCTCTGATCCTCATTATTTTATTCAATCTCGGGATCACATGAGATGTAAATTTGGTCCCATTATCGCTAAGCAGGACCTGCAGACATCCATGATGGTATACTACTTGATCCAGGATGAACCTCGCAGTACTGGTAGAGTCTACTTTTGTTAGGGCCTTCATCTCGACCCATCTAGTCAGATGGTCGGTGGCAACTATAATATACTTGACTCCTCCTGTGCTCATCGTCAGCTGTCCCATCATGTCAATGGACACCGTGTGCCAGGCAAATCCAGGGCGGACCAGTTGATATCCAGTTTTATTCTTATGTGGTTCGTGCAGCTGGCACTCCATGCAACAAGCTATATAATCCATGACATCATAGCTGATGGATTCCCAATAATATTACTGGTGAATATGATCAGTTTTTTTTCCTCAGGCCTCCATGACCAACAACCTTATGAGATACTTGAACTAAAATTGCTCTTTCCAACAACTTTGGGAATAATAACCATTTCCTGTTGAACATCTTAAATACTTGTCCATCTATAGTCTCGCTGTTATCCATTGCTTTCTGAAGCACACCTTGGATTTCTCAGGGCTTGTCCCAAATTTTACCATCGACCATTCTCTGGAATAGCTCTTCCACCTGCGGGCATACCATCTGGACCATTGGTAACCGCAATAAGCCATCTGCGTTCTGGTGAGAAGCCCCCACTTGGTGGAAAATCTCATAATCATAAGCTTGGAGCTTAAGTGCCCATCAGGCCAGTCGTCCTTCTGGCTCTCCAAAAGTGTGCAGCCAACACAGCTAAGAGTGGTCCGTTACCACTTTAGAGTGCATTCCATGGATGTACAACAAAACTGCTTGCATGCATAATTGACCACAAGGCATTCACGCTCAGTCACGGTGTAGTTTCTCTCAGCGGCTGAGAGTGTCTGGCTCACATACACCACCGGATGTTCATCCCCAAGTTCATCTAATTGGCTTAATATGGCGCCGATCACTGTCAATGAAGCATCAGTTTGAATAATAAACTCCCAATAAAAATTTAGATATTTCAGAATCAGAGAATCTATCAAATACCAATGTAGCTCATCAAAAGAGTCCTGGGCCTCATCATTCCATACATATCCTTTTTTCAGATCCTTCAATAAATGGAATAATGGCCCAGATATTTGGGTTAAGTTCCAAATAAATCTTCTGTAGTATATGACCATCCCAAGAAACACTTTTGATATCTTGGACGCTCTTTGGTACAGCCATCTGTTCTATTGCTTCTATCTTATGGGTTTGCAGCTGCAATCCACTGGAGCTGATTACAAATCCCATATTATTAAACTCTCTCTTAAAGAAGTGGAGCTTCCTCAGCTTAATCTTCAGGTTAGCTGCGGACAGTCGCTTGAATACTTCTTCCAAGTGGTGTAGGTGATCAGTAAACGTCTTACTGAACACTATATCGTCCAGATATACCAGGATGCATGACAACTTCAAGTCACTTAGTCTCGCATCCACGGCCCTCTGAAACGTTGCAGGCGCATTACATAGACCCTGGGGCATCCTCGTTGGTTGGTATAACCCCTGTGCAGTATTAATCGTGCACTATTCTTGGTCTCACTTTGGCAAGTTGATCTTCCAATTCCCAAGATCAGATCCATCATGGAGAAATACTTCGCTTCTTCCAATTGATCTAGTGCTTTATCAATACTCAGTAGGGGATATAAATCCTTCTTTGTAATTTTATTCAGCTTCTGGTAGTCAATCACCACCCGGTTAAATCCATCCCTTTTCTTCACAATCAGAATTGGACTCGCCTAGGGACTTGACGATGGAACTAGAAGCCCATGCTTTACTAGTTTGCTGATTTCATTCTCCACTACTGCTTCATCGGCTTTCAATCATTGGATTGGTCTCCTCCTGATCGGCAAATTTCCCCAATGTTGACCTTGTGGATCACATCTGCTGAGCATCCTAAATCGTGGT
Organism: Massospora cicadina; assembly: GCA_022478985.1. Taxonomy (NCBI): domain Eukaryota; kingdom Fungi; phylum Entomophthoromycota; class Entomophthoromycetes; order Entomophthorales; family Entomophthoraceae; genus Massospora; species Massospora cicadina. Next base: position 70,427 of record JAKSZP010006701.1, read on the forward strand.
TGTCCTGAGTGAAAACTTCCTGATACAATTCAAGTAATATGAGCACCTCCTCTTGCTGGCCTTCCGTTAGATCAGCGAGTTGCTCTTAATAAACCAATAGGTTGATACTCTTGGTTACCCTGGCTGATAACTTCATCTCATCGAGGGTGGAATTTACTCAGTTCAGCTGTCAGGATTTCTCATCAGGACTTAGTTCTGAAACTCTTAGACCATATAAATCAATTTTTTATATATATTATCTTTTTTGTATTTTTCTTTTGAAATGGTACTTGCAACCTACAAAAAGATTCATAGGTCCTTCTTTTCCCCTTTATCCAAACTGGGTCCTAGGTACTTAAACCTTCCAGTTATCATGATTCAAAATCTTATCCTCTTAAGATTTAACCAACCATTTGGTTCAGTGGTCCTCTTCTAGAACTTGACCAAAATCTCAGGACATAACTATTTAATGGTTCAGAGGTCCGCTGGGAACATAGAAACTATTTTCTCTTAGGCTCAATGCTTCCAATTAGTATTGACCTTCACTATATGACAGCAGCACTGTTTCTTCATATATAGACTTCACTTGCTGACTTTAGCAATACTCTTGAATATTAGGCCTTTAAACCTGATTGGTTCTTCGTCCAACAGGTCCTAATTTCATCTCATATTTCGCCAACTGATGCTTTAGATCTTGTATCTCATTAGCCAACAGTTCCATCCGATTGTTCAGATCGTTTTTCCCCTGAAAACGTTTTTAGCCTTTGTGGCTATTTTAATTACACAGGTCATTCTGGGATCGTTAGCTTCATCCAATTTCTCCTAAATTAATGAACTCGTCTCCAGCTTCTTATGATCATTGAATGAATGTTATTGAGTCAAAATGATTTTCTCCACTATCTTGAATCAATCATTTCCTATTCTTATCTTCATAATTTCATTGGTATGGCAATCCAATCCTCCAGATTGTTTGCTTACTATTTCATCCAATGCTCATCTAAACACTCACTTCTCAGAACTCTTTCCAGCGGACCCAAATTCAACCCAAGTTGGCTCTGCTGACCCTCTGGGCTATTTACAGTGGACCTAATTTCAACCTGAGTTGGCCCTGATGAATCTTGAGACTATTTACAGCGGGCCCAATTCCAACCCAAGTTGGCTCTGCTGATACTCTTCATCTCAAGTAGATGTATGGTGGAACAGGTTTCCTTGCAGCTCTAGATAGTTCCATATCTAGGCTGCAAGTCCTTTTCCCTGGTAAAGTATTTTCCGTTTGCTTCACTCGGAGCTCCACTGCTGAGCTGGGTGAACGCCACTGAATGTGATCCTCTTCACGTTCTATCTTCGTTACTACCTTCAATAACTTATTTTCAATATTGGAAACATCTTCATAGGACATCATGCTCTAATTTAATTTACTCAACTACCCCTGTAGTGAGCACCAACTTGTAGAAATTTACTAGTAGGGCTATTATTGACAACAACTTTAGTAACCTTTTTACTGCACATGTTCATTTTCCTCATGCACTTTGTCACATTGTATAGTAGAATAGATTATCGTTTGATAATAGTATGAAGATTATTATCTGTAGTCGAGTATGAATTATTATATTTTGGCCCAACGCTCAGCCAGTATTTCCCAATTAAATACTTGTTATGTCATAATCATAGAGATTCGTTCCCTTGTTCTGTCTGACATGATCTTAGCTGAGATACCTTGGTGACAGTCTCTTTGGTCCAACACAGTCAGCAGCTATCCCTGATTGTGACTCCTTCTTCTCTAGATCCCCGTTCAGATCTTTACTCTTTTCTCAAAGAGTCTTCCAATTATCGCACACAGCAATAATATCCTTGAGAAAGAATAGCCCAATGGAAGCTGATTATAGTTTACTCATTAAAACTATATATCATATGAACAACTTAGAACTATATAACTCTGTTCTCATAATTACTCCTTTTTCATTATAGTGAACCCTAGGGAATTTATAGTGGTGATTTGGTCGACTAACCCTTGGTTGACACCTCTTTAATGAAATGGCAGCCGTTGCCATTGAATTACCCATCCTCATCTCAGCAGTGATGGTCTTCCCCACCTAGCTAGAATTCCATTGTTGGACAAACTCAAGACCTAAAGCGGAAAAGATTTGAAAAATTTGTACCTAATGTTTTACTCTCGATTTAAGTAAACTGACCATATTTGGCTAGTGACCTGCTTAGGTAATGGGACTTATTACCCATTAAGTCAGGTCACTTACCAACAGTTGATATGCTAGTTGCAGGTGGCATCACTCGCCTCACAACTTACTATTCATTCCTAATCAGTTGGTGATGAAACCTGACCGATCCCAATTGGTACACCTGATAGTTGATCTCTATCAGATGCCCCTATTTTGTTGGCAACTCTACCCAATGAGATCTTAAGTATTTGTCCAGATCAATCCCCAACAGATATGACCATGCGAATATCACAAAATCCCCCAAACGTAGTTACTCTGAAACTTGGGCCATATGATTTTTAATTCACTTCGCCTAAGGTAATTTTCCCCTAGCGATTCCAGGTTACTTACAGGCTAGGAATATGGGTAAAAATCTCAACAGCAGGCAACATGACATTCTGCAGTTCATGGAAGGGCATAATCGCGTGCTCCATTGCAATCTTGGCATCAAACTAATATATTGCATTGCGCCCACGCAGAACTTGTGCCTCATGGAAGAATCTTTCTGCAAAGTCTTTAATAGTCTCTTTCTGTTTATATTCAATATTAAGAAGATCTCTTTTTTGATTTTCTAGTTTCTCAGGCCCTCCAAACTGTTTTGTTATTGCAATTTTTGCTTCCATATAGGACCAATCGTCACCCAAATAGGGCATAATGAGGTCACAGCTATGGTCATTGAGTGAGTTAATCAGTGCCTATCCTTTTTCATGGTCTGATGCTCCTCTCATTGCTTTTTCAATAGCTTGAGGAAAGGATGAATGTTTCCATCCTTATCGAACTTTGGTAAATTCAATGGTTTGAAGTCATCTCAGCCTGTTTTGGGCACAGGGGTTGTACTTCTTCTTGAATGTCTTAGTGTTGCATCACCCATAATCAGCCTTCTTTCCCATTGGGAGGTATCTGGAGTTGGGATTTCTGCCAGTACTCTAGGTATAGAACTGATGTTCAAAATATAAGTTTCTGCATCAGTACCAATTTCCAATGATTCAGTTTCATAATATTGCTCTAAACTACTGGATTCTGATGCCTGAATTTGGCCCTTGGTTTTTCCAAACTGTTTTTTGGCCGAATGGACAGAGCTTTTTCCTACTTTTCTTTTGTCAAAGCTGGGTGAGCATCGGCTGCTTTGTTTTTTAGATTGTCAGGCTTTGTTTCAAATAAAGCTTGATTAGACGCTACGTTATTAATATCTTTGCCCATATTATCTACTTGGTAATTTGCAGTTGATAATTGCATTCTGAGCTCTCAAATTTTTGAGTAATTTCAGTGCTTTTGGCCTGCAATCTTGACACAACCATCCAAAAATTTGAAAATTCCTTGTTTGTCAAGGCAACATCCTCATCCCTATTTGGGACGACTGGTTTTTCTGCATGAGCTCACCCCAACTTTGACAAGATTATGGATGTAGGAGGTACCAGTTGTGGAGCCTTGTTGACTGGGAAAATAATCCAAGATTGCCTTGAATCTAGTTTTCATCTCAATGTCGCTATTTCGTCTGGCTGAATCTGCCAGAAATTGGTTACTGGAATCATTTTTAGAGAGTGTCACTTGTTTTGAGTGAGCACCAGTTGTCAAAATCAGAGAATTTCTCGCTTGGAAATTGTTATCCTGCACATCTATTTGTGCCAAATTTTAAATAGTTGATCCTCAATAGTTCCTGTAGTTTACAGAATTTGGAAAGTCTAAAAACTCACTAGGGCTATTAAATTCGCCTCAATTCTTCCGGCCAATTTTGGGTGTTTTTTACTTTGTCTTTAGGAATTTTTTCCAAGAAAGGATTTAATACAAACTGGGGATTTGGTCCTTCCAGTTTGTTGACACTTCTCCAAGGTTTAGGATTCGAAAAAAAAAACCAGGAAAAAAATAAAATAAATATAACTTTTAAAGGAAGCTAATTATTAGATAATGTTTAATAGGCCAGACGCTGGTTTTTATACCTCTAGGGCATATCATGGACACATTCCAGCACCTAATTTCAGCAGCTGTTTTACCACCTCAGTTTGGCCTATGACTGAAACCTTTTCTTAGGTTCATTGAGGCAAAATACTCTCAAAATTGAGAGGATTTCAGGTACAAAAATTGCGATAAAAGCATGCAAAATTGTACCAAGATCTTCTGGATTTCAGTTTCGTCATAAGCTGATAAAATAAACCTTCTGTGAAATTTTGGCACCAATTGAAGTAAATGACGAACCCCTAATTGGGATGTCAGCAGGCCTCTTCCTTGATATCATAGGTTACCCCTTCTGGTGGTCCACACAAGTGCTATCATGCTGATTACGCATATTGACATACAAATTTTACCCTAAGGTGGGAAATTGATTAGTTTTTTTGTCTGAATTCCCTGGGATTTTCAGACGCTAACTTAGGGTCGTCCCTGAATGATTTTATATAAGATTAAGTTGAATATGTTCCTGCTAATTGGGACCAATTGCCAAGATTTGATATATAGGAAATTGGCCATAATATTCAAGCATATTCAGGCTGAGCGCCTGATAAAATACTTGATTGAATTGACATTGAGATGTTTGGTCCAAATTGCATTATTGCAATAGGCTTTGAGGTGAGAATATAGGTATAAGCTCAAGCGTTGAAAGAATAGATTGGCCTGATCTGATGTTTGTTGAAGGTTTATTTTTGAGTCAACCACTAGAATCTAACAATGACAGAGGAGTTTTCGATTTTTGGGACAACAGATCCCAATTCATTTTACTTCTAGCAGAGTACTGATGGAATCGGTGCACATGTGATACATTAACCTTGCATACAGTGATGAGGGTGATCCCAGTTTGTTACCATCAGCTGAAGAATAAGACCTGAGCCCTTCTTCAGCAAATATATGAATATCAAGGACTAACTCTTCGCTAAGCTGGACCTATATCTAATCCTTCTGGACACAAAGTCATAGTGAACACTGAATTGTAGGTAGAAGTGCCAGCCAGAATCTACGGGGAAGTCATTGAGCCTTACCAGCAATCACGGCTTGAGCCTCATGTGGCTCTAGAATTTTACTCCTGGGACATGGGGAGATCAAAATTTTGTTAGCAAACTTGCAGCATGAACCAATGTGAATCCACCGGCTTTAAATAGAGGTATATTTACTCTTGATCCCGGTCAAAAAGTCTATTATGGTTCATGAGTTTGAATCACTAGATGAATTTGGGTTACCAAACCTTTTTCACCCAGTGTAGTGACGATGGTACTGCATTAAAATTTACTCAGGTTATCAGAAGAACAGCAGGATCAAGCAATATCTTTATTTAAAAATATAAGGAGATTTTTGTTGCTGATGACCATGATCTAGGATGCACTCGGTGGTGGTCCACTGATTGGACACTGGGGATCATCCTCCCATCAAGTCCAGCTGATCCACCGGTCTAGGGCAGCTGAGGAAGTAGTAACTGAGGAGATCAAAAGCTGCTAAAAAAGGGATGCTCAAACCAAAAAAAGTCCATGGGCTTCAAACATTCTTATTGTAAAAGAAGGATATCACCAACTGGGTAGTGATTGACTGCTGGAAGCTTAATAGCATCACCAAGAAGGACTCATACCCTTTGCTGTAGATCGATAATGTGCTGGTTTGGTTAGGGGGAGTCCATTACTTCTAAGCGGTGGACTTGGTATCAGGCTACTGGAAAATTGAGTTGCCTATGGAGGAACAAGAGAAATGCGCCATTATCACATCTTAAAGGCTTTTAACTGGCCCATATGCCACAAGGGCTGTGTAATGCCTCGCTATGTTCCAATGGGCCAAGCCATTCTCAGTGGCCTGAAGCTGTCATGTGTCCTTGTGTACCTCGATGACATCAATGTACCCTCCTTCATGTTTTCTGAGCACCTTACCCTTTTGGAGGAGGTATTCCTCCGGTTAACTGAGGCCAACATCAAGATCAAGACCCATAAACGCCACTTTTTCAAGGACCAGCTGGAGTACCTTGGGTTTGTAGAAAAAGCAACATGGCTGAAACCTCAACCTGCCAAGATGGAGGCTATTCAAAAGATGACTACACCCACCAGTAAGCGTGAGATTCAGATATTCTTTGGGATGGTCAGTTACAACTGGCGGTTCATCCCTAAATTCAGTTGTATTAGAGGACTGCTGTTTATTTTATTAAAAAATTCTGTTTTAGAATGGACGGAATGGTGACAATGCTCCTTTAATACACTTCAGATGGCGTTGATCAGTGCGCCAGTGTTATGCTATCCCAATATTGATAAAAAATCTATTGTTCAGACGGATGCATCTCTCTCCACTGTGGGGGAGGTTTTATCCCAGAAGGATGATGAAGGGGAGGAGCACCCCATTGCATACTACAGTTGGATCCTGAATTGCCATGAACGAAACTATACTGTAACCAAGAGGGAGTGCTTAGTGGTGATCTACACATATAAGCAATTTATAGTCTATTTGTATGGAGTGATGCTTAAAATTGTAACGGATCATGTTTTGTTACGCTCTTTGCAGAACCTCAAGGAGCCAGAAGGGCGTCTAGCCCGGTGGGCACTCAAACTGCAGGCTTTTGACTTCGAGATTTTTTACCAACTGGGAGCAAAGCACCAGAACCCTGATCGCTTGTTGAGAATACCAACAATTGCAATTACGGCGGATCTGAGCGACATATTTTATGATAAGATGATTAGTGGAAAGTACAATGATGAGCCAACACAGGTCATAAAGGCATTAAATTAGATGGAAGTAATACATTCTGCGGAATGGTGAGTTGTACAAGTGGATTGGTGATTATGACAGTGAACTTCCCACAACCCTTCTCACGGCCTAACATTATCATGAGCGCAAATAGGGCAGTTGGACATGGTGGCTTGAGCAAGACGTTAGAATTGTTGCGCCCTAGCTATTATTGAGAAATCATAAGCTTTGATGTGCTGAAAATGATATCCTGCTGCCATCAGTGCCAAGTGGAAAAGCCATTATGCCAGAAAACTTCATGTCAGTTAGTGAAACCAAATTTTGCTTGGCATATGGTTTCCCTTGATGTCATTGGCCCTCTGCCAATAGAAGCAAACTGGTCCAAATATATTCTGGTGGCAATCGACCACTTGACCATGTGGATTGAAGCCATGGAAATACAGGATATGGGGGCGTCACAGTGGCCAAGTTTGTGATGGAATGTATAATTTAGTGACATGACTGTCCTCGAATCATGCTTACTGATAACATATTCAACTTCACCACTCACATTTTACCCAAGCTCAACGAATTGATTGCTATCCATGTAGTGCTAATGTCCCCATTTCACCCCAAGTCTAATGTTATGATTAAGCGAGTTAATAGAGCATTGGTGAACATACTCCATAAGTTGGTAAAGGATCAACCTACTGATTGGAGCTCTCTCCTTTCCACCGACGTTTTTGCCTATAACATAAGCTACCATTTTGCAATGGGGAAGAGCCCCTTCCAGCTACTCTATGGATGACTCCCTGCACTTCTGGCTCTGCTTTATGCATGTGTGGAAGACACTGGCAGAATGAATCCACACCATCACTGACTAACATAGCGGACACATTGATTAAGCTGCAAACTGAAGCGTACTCCTTCAGGTTAGCCCAGAAGATCAAGAAAAAGGCTGCTGAACAGGTATGGCGTAGCATTTTGGCTCAGTTCAAAGATGGCAATATCGTGCCATTCCATGCTCAGCATGTGTTTGGGCAGAAACACAAGTTAACCATTATTTAGATTGGTCCATTCAAAGTTAATGAGAAAAAGGTGTTGACGCCTACACAATCAAGGACACCACAAGTGGTCTGATCATTAACTGAGTGCATGCTAAGTTTCTTTATACATATAAATCTCTTTAACCGCTCAAAGTCACTTTTGAGCGATTTTAAATTTAAGTTTATTTATCCACAGCCATCTGCCCAAACCTATTCTTTGATGTCCTTGGCTCTGCCGCCTGACACCCCAGTGTGGGGCAGCAGTGCACCCCCACCTAGTGTTTTCCGCCCTGCAGGCAAGCGCGTTCAGACGGGTTCAAACAGCCCGCCCACTGCTTCCAACCGTTTTGTCCCCCCACGGGAATTAGCGCTCCACCTGGCGCGCGTCCACCCTTCTCGCCCCCATCCTCTCGCCCTCCCTCCCTCGCTCTGCTATTCGCTATTGCCTCAGAGTGGACTATGGGCGTTTGTTCCCATATGCTAATAAGGCAATTATTGACCTAGCCACTACAGCCTTTGCGCCAGCCGGCTTTAGAGACTTCCGCCCTTTTAAGGGCTACTTTGACGTTGGGTTCCAATCTGAGGAGGATGCTGAAGCGGTAACACAAACTCCTCTAATTTATAAAAGAAACCCCATTCCCACAACTCGTACTCGCCTCCCTTCAGACACCACGCTAGTGGTATCCTTTGCAAATCTCCCATCCCACCTTCCACCCCGGGTTTTGTATGACCAGTTGGTCGCGGGGCTCATGGCTTATGGCACTCAGCCCAACCTCATCTTTGCCATTCCATCTGGTGCAGAACGCCTTGCTGCTCCTCGTGCAACAGCCACAATCATACCACACCACCCTACCATAGCCCAACAAATCCCACCCCGCGCTAGTGTGGCTGCAGCGCCTGATCATTTCTTTTGGGCTCGGGTCAATAGTGGTAGGCAGATTTGTTCCCTCTGCTTTGGCCTCGACCATGCAAAAAGAGCATGCCCTAAGGCCAAATCCGCTGATGCAGCTTCTGAGCCCCCCTCTGGAGGTTCAATATGGGGCGCTTTGCTGTCCCCTCCCACCCTCCAATCTCGTTCAGTGGGCCCACATGGAAAATCAGCCCCACCCAAAACCTCCATCCTCACTCTCCCACCTAAATCTACGCCAGCCAATCAGAGCAATGCTTGGACCAACATTTGCACCCAAGCAACTGCCCATTCGCCCAATCCTACCCACTCAAATTTAAACGCCACTATTCCAGTGAACCAAAATCCATGGGATCTATTGGCTGAAACTGACGAATCAGGTAATATCCTCATTAGTAAGCATACAGGTCAACCTCTCTGCCATGGCGATTATGGTTGGGCAGAATTTTTCCTTCCCGACTTAGATGAAACCCCTACCCCTCGCCATTTTGCTCCTTTACCCAATATAACCCCTTCCAAAGTGACCACCAGCTCGCCTTAGCTGCGGTGGCCTCTCCTCATTGCCCAAATCTACGCACCGCGATGGCCCAGTCAGTGGCTCAGCTCCAGCATGGCCTGCCCACCATCTTCTTCCTCCCAACTTCCCTGAATCTCCCTGCAGTGACATCTCAAAACTATTTGATGATGCTGAAATCGCTGTTATGAATGTCGCAACGCTTGCTTCATTCAACCCCTCAGCCAAAATCACCCGCCACAGTATCTCCCTTTTCACCCAACTTCCTGAAGCCCGCAAAGAAGCTGAAGTTCTCCTCGCAGCTTTTGTTGAAACACTTTCCCATTATTATCTTGATGCAGAAGTGGAAACTCCTACTACGCTGACCTCAGCCCCCACTATGCAGATGCCCCAACGCCCTGGCTCTCTGCTCTGATATGATACTGTAACCAACACCCCTTGATCGAGGAGGGTCTTTCTGAAAACCAACCCCCCGACCCCTCCTCACCCTCTGCCATGGTGGGTTAAGCAGTTTCTGCTTCCCACCTGGTTAGTAGTTTGTTTTGCCATTTTGAGTGATGTGATTGGTACTGTCTGTCCCCTGGTCAGCGTACCTCGAATAAATCGAAAATCTTTATACATATAAACAATAGGAGACTTATCATCCAGTCAAGGGGGTAATGTTATAATCCTGATATGACTGGATGATAAGCCCTATGTTGGTATGGAGGAACGGGTAGAATCTGCCAAGCCTGATATGAGATATAATTATTTAAGCGCCTTAGGATGTGGCGATATTGAGTAGGAAAAGTATATTATATCACCTCCAAAGTTAGCAATGGGTTGAAGTTGACAAATAATGAATAATAAGATGTTGACGTATGAAAATAGGATTGGATCGCCTCTAATTAAGGCGATCATGAATATAATACATAGTAACCTCTGCTAGAACCAATGATATGTGGCGTAATGAATTACTAAGCAAAAAGGTCAGTATTACCCGAAGTTGTTGAGATGCCAGCAAGGGGAAAATATTGAAAGAAGGAGGTTTTTGTTAGGAATAAAGAGAGAGCATGGCTGGAAGCGTCCGCTGAAAAATACTAAAGTTATATAAAGAAGTGTCGTCAGAGAAATAGCTTCCCTACTAAGATATATTTATTTTACATATGTTTTTTTTGATTGACAATCTCAATATCATCCGTTCTATTGCTCAGTGGGATTGACCCTGCGCAAACAACTTCAGCGTATCTCAACAATTACACCATTTATATAAAAGTCATACACCAGGTAAAACATTAGGTTCATTCTCACGGACTCTATTGTGACTTTATAATTCCTAAAATGGTATCTGATGGGAACTTTCCCACTAATTGACAGGGTCATCCTGACATTGATCACCTGTTTGGATTTTTATAGTCTCACTAGTGCTTAGCGTAAGCCCTGCCGCCACACTTAAGGTGGATGGTTAAATGCTTCACGCACTTCTTTGTAAGGATATAAGTGGATGTATAAACATATTGGTCCATTTCCACCAGGCACGTCCAGTACTTCTGAAGTCTGACATTTTCATCCTTAGATACTACCAGAAGTTGATAACTCAACACGCTCTTAGTCTTGGCTGTGAGGTCAATATTCGCTCCAAACTTCTAAAGAAACTGTGTTCAAATTAGATTTTTATTATGGTCATTGTGCTAAACCACTGTCAGTGCTGTTAGGATCATGCAAAAAGCATAATGGTGGCGCTAAATAGCTCTTAGAGCATGTGTTCTGTCTGGTCTGGCTTTCAGTACTTCATGTTATAATTGATACTGGGAATGAACTTCAGCTTTATTAATCTCTTAGGTGATATGAGGTTAACTGGATCCCAGCTGTCCAGCACAGCTAAGATGCGCGCTTTCAGAATAGTCACTTCCACTATTGTCACATTCTTTCAAAAAGTATTTTCAGTGGTCAATACGTCAAAAGAGGATTCTTCAACTTGTCTATGAGTGCTGCGCTTATTATAGCTTTTACATTATCATATCCATATGTTCCAAGTTCTTTTAGGTAGCCATTACCAGCTGCTCTCCTTCTTTAAGTAAATTAATAATCTAAGTATGCTGGTTTGATTGCACCAGGTTGCAATGATTGATATAGTTCTGTCAATGCTGTGGACATTTATCTAGCATACATAGCCACCGTGCTATGTTCCCCTATCACATGACTATCCACTGACTGAATCATCATCCTCATGATTGTCTCAACTCAGTGCGGAGATCCACCGAGTTTATAGCGTTGGTTAATCATTTTTAGGATTGTGTTCTTCTTTCAGCGGCAAGAAAAGGAAAAGATAATTAAAAGTATCCAGCTTGACATCACTTAGAGCTTTTTAACTCTTGACTAAATAAACGCTTGGTTGGTTTCAGCTCTTTTCCTTTGTTTTGTTACCCTTGCCATTAATAACATGATGGCCTTGATAACTTTTCAATATGGTTGATCCTGGACTTGTACTTAGTTCTATATGTCCATTGTACTTCAATTAAAGCTTTCTTAAGAGCCTTTAGGGATATCATGCTCTTTACTACTATAGTCAAATACATTTCTAAGATTGTATATATCTCTAATAAACTCAGCAGAAATATTTTCGCAGTAGGTAGGTCCATAGTTCCCGTAGTCAATGATTGTTGTGCCTTGAGTTAGTAGCAGAGGCATAGTTTGTAAAAAATTCTTTCCCATTTTATAAGGAGGAACTCTTGATTCTTGTTTTAAACGTCTTGTTAAATATAAACTCTGAAAGTAGGGTCTCTTTACTTCATTCTAGGATAGTCCAGATTGTAGGCTCGCGCTAAGAATCTCATGAGCCAAAAATCTCATACACCCTTGAACATGGCAAGCCTTTTGGAGATTGCTAGCGCCATCAATGCTTTTCTCATAAATCTGGAGAATCCCAGAAATTGTTTCTTCTCCAGGTGTATACATGGTTTAAAAGTAAGGTTTGAAGTTAAATCTTCTTCAATAGGGTTGACATGCATCATTGTCAGTTGCTTGGTAGTCCTAACCAGTTGCATGACAATCTGTTAGGCAAACCATACTGGTACCTCCAATTGAATTACTGGTCAATTAGAGTTAGGCTCTTGTACATTATGCAGCTGTTCATTCAACTAGTCTATAAACTTGCCCATAGCAAACAGCGTGTTGTCAAGCTGTTCCAAATGCTGTCCATAAGTGTTCAAAATACATATGTTTTCTACGTTCCTTTTTAGGAATAAAATAGGACCCTCCAAATATCTCTTGGTAGTTTGAAGTTTTATTATAAATGAAGGTCCTCTTATAATAGGCATAGATGCAATATATTACCTTTTTTGCAGTCTCCTTCCCGCTCTTTAAGCTGGTTACATAGACATGCAATTCTAACATAAGGATATAGAGCCTTAAATCGATTGTATCCTCCTGCCTAACCAGGAGTCCAGTGGAGTCCTCTCTGTGATATACTTTCATAATCACTTCATTGTTGAACTGCTCATGAGAACTCTCATTATCATCACTCAGGCCTGATGATGCCGTCCTTGTAGTGAGTATAACAGTCAGCTCGCTGACCCTGGCTCAATCAACATGTGAGGCCATCTTGCTGCTAGGAGGGTCTATTCCGCGCAGATTGGTACCAGACAGCCTTCATTTAGATATTAATCATCTCATAGAGAAAATTCTCTCTTGATGCTACCCATTGTAGCACCAACTCTTTAGTAAACTGTTCACACCCATGGCTATTCTCTTGTTGACACTATCAAACATTTTTAATATATTTGTCTCTTAGGACTCAATTGAAATATCCCAGCTCTCCTTTTGGCAGTTCAGCTCCAAGTTATCCGTGATATTGAGTGTCTTTTTAAACAGAGCGGACCTCATTTGATTAATGTATTCTGCTCAATTGCCAATTACAGATTGATTACACGTGATTTGATCACTTAAAACACTATAAGTGAAACAAAAATGATAAAGCTAAGAAATGTATTATCTTTTTTTAATAAAAGTAAAAAGTGAAGTATTTTATAGTTCTAGTGAAAATTATGATATAAAATGATAATTGTAAGCTAATTTTTAATTTAGGTGGCGATATTCAGGGATTCTCAAGATCCCCATAGTGAGGCGGCATCTGATTGCCACCTTAGACGCTTTGTCTGCTTTTGATAGATCCTGTATTTGTGAGCTCCTTCTTTCAGCGATTACCCCCAGAGCCTGGATATCAAAAGCCCTTTTTTTGTCCCTGCTTCTTGTTTGTGGGTGGTAGCATCTTCCTTGTGTATTGCTTGATCACCAGATTTAATAGTATGCTTAAAGACAACCAGTTTTTGTAATGGCACTCCTTTGATGACCTCACACAATTTTTCTAGCGACTCTCAAAATTGGTTGTTGGTTGGATTTGGTAATATTCACGCAAGAGCCTTTCTTGTTCCCATTGGGCAAAATAGTCAAATCATCTCTTTGTCATAGACAAGTCACAGATTTTTGTCCTCCAAAGATCTAAAAGGGGGTCAAATTCATAGTGTTCTTGGGCAACATGATCATCTTCATCTAGTTGATCTTCTAAGACACCAGGATAGATATTTCGCTTGATGTCACATTAATCATGGGGTTTAAATTTCTTGCCTCGCCTACATCTATAAAAGGGACTCACCACCTCCATCTGTGGTGGTTAAATTGCAAGCACTCCCTCTAGTTTGGGGTTGAACTCTATATGTTCTGCCAGAGGAGGAATGATCCGCTAGTACTCTAATGGCCTCATATGCAACAATTGTTTTATTAGTAAAATTACTAGCTCTGAGAAAGCTAAAGTCTTAATAAGGCTGATAGTTCTTAATGAAGGCACTTCCCCATCATTGATTTCTGCTTTGGATAGATTATCTGTATGACAATAAAAAAGGAGGCTAACTTTTATCAGAGAAGTCTAAGTTGGGCTAGCTGTTCCAGTTTTTCTCTGTTAAGAAGCTATTTATGCAGCGTTTCTTTAAGCAATTCTAGTGTTTTAATAAGGGTTTCACTAACCTTATCTATAGCCTCATGCTGCTTCATCTGTATTTAATAACTTTTAGAGCTGCAGCTCACAGAAACATACATCAAATGTCAACTTTATCTTACAGCACACCTCAACTAAATATTACATCACTCAAATATCTTATGGCACAGACTATTTTGATGTTTTTGACATCTAAATGGTTTGGAACACTATCAAACCACCATTTTCAAAGCTCTTCAATACCATCGAAGGCGATTGGTAGTATGGTCTGAGTTGGTTGATCCAATATTTCAGCATTTATATCTGCAGCGCAATTTATAAGGAGCTGGCAAAAATACTTTATATTAGGTTCCAACCCATTATCTGAAGGCAGGCCTTCAAAGTTAGCTCTACTGGACAACATGGTTGAGGACTCTGCTAAAAAGAATTATATTTAAAGTATCAAGAGCAGAAACAGTACATAAATTAAATAAATTAGTAGATTCATTTTACTAATCAATGAGGAGAAAATGAGAGGTTTAAGCCTGAAATGGATAGATAGGAGTATCCCATCTTTGTACATAAATCCAATAGCCCATCTAATCATAAGGGATAAAAGCTCATATTGTGTTGGAACAGAAACCAGGTTAGAATATACTATCCCAGACTTTTCGTAAAATAAAGGAAAGTAGTCAACAGATAGGATAGATCTGAGATATGTCTTCAACTCTATAGTAAAAAGATAAATATTAAAATAGGGATTATTGTCCTAGAGTACCAGTTTGTGGATCACTTTTGGAAGGATTTTATCCTAGTTCTTTTATTTGTGAACTTGGCATTAGTAATCATCTGATGCTATGTAATTTAGGGCTGATAAAAATTCAAGCCTTAAGCCTGTTAGAAAGTGATTGATAAAATAACAATAAAAAATATAGGCCAAGAGCTCTTGTATAAATAAATGAATTGATTGCTACAGTTAAGGCTAAACATATGGTAATAGAAAAAAGCCCAACAAAATCCAGCCTTTTAAATAAGGTTAGTAAGGCGAGCCTGTCCTCAATAGATTTTTACGTTCCAAACATTTATCTTAAGCTGGAATCTGCCCTACCTTCCCTTACCTGGGCGCGCTCTTCATAACTGCAGACTTCTCAACACCATATTCCCAAGCCTAAACCAAGTTGTAGAAATTACCTAGTAAAATTTTGTTATTTTGCAATACAATAAAAGTTGAGCTAATCTGTCCCACTTACTTGTTCTAAACTTAAATTCAGAATCAATGATATGTTGATCCCTTAGACCCACTACATTGGAAAAGCTTTGCCACGATACAAATACTAATTATTAAAAAGACTATAAAACAGCAGCTACCAACCAATTTAGCATTAGTTCATTTTTTCATTTTCCTTACTACTAAATAAAACTTTTTCAAATTAAAGATTAGCTTTAAATTGTCCATGGATACCACTGTCATTAAAGTTTCCTTATTTTTTGGAATCAATAGTCCATAGTGGCACTTATCATTATGCTGCTCCATTAGCTCTAAAAATGGGGTACCAATTATAAGCTACAACTTTTCTTTACCCAATCATTGCTGCCATAGTGCACCACGCTTTTACTATGTTGAAATCAATCCCTACACCTATCGCCTATTATCAAGCCTTTTTACAAGGTTTTACTGCCGTTGCAGAAGGTTCTCTACAGTATAGCCCTATACTTTGGAGGTTTCCATCCCTGAATTTAATAGTTTCACCAGCCACCACCATATGGCTTATATTTTCATGTAACGCATGTTCCTTCTTCATCCTACATGAACAAGTCAACAGTGGGCCAGTCCAACTTCTTAGCTTAAGTATAAAAAATCTACATAATAAGCCAATTTCAGAATTGAGTTTATAAGTGAGTCAAGAACCCTTCCCTGAACTGAGCCTCAACAGAATGTCTATCAAACAAGCATGAACGAATCATACCCTGTAGGCGCAATATAAGATTTGATCCTGAAGCATCATGTATATGAGGAATTGATATAAACACCTGGAGTAATCCCACCCTGCTTCCTGAAAAGCGAAAGGTGCATCCCCCACCACTACAGTCATGAGGACAGTTCAGAACAATAGGGTTCAACCAGGCAGTCAATATAGAAGGCAGTGAAGGATCCTGATCATACAGAGCCTTGAAAAGTCCTTGATGCACCACGTTCCCTCACGCCCTTTAAGTATTGACGTTTTTAACTCAGTAAATAATACTATATTCGCCTCATCTTTCCGTTTTATTACCTCACCATTAAATTACAGCTTTGAGCCCATTTTTAAAATTTGACATCAGTCAAGAGAACTGTTACTCTGAGTAATGTAGTGCTCACTACAGTGGGATATGAGCTGACAAAGTGAAAACATCTAACGTGAACAATGGAAAATAATAGCATCCAAGAAAGCCAACCTCCTGATCAGTCAATAAGCTTCGCTCAGTGGATTAGCACTTTGCAACATTAAGTCTTTCCTAACGCAGCCCAAAAGCTTGAAAATTTGGCCACGTTCCAGTTTACTCTACCTTCCGTGGACAGTGATCAGTACCAACTTCATTATGAGAGCTTAACGAAATTATCCAACAATTTTATTTGCGTTATTATGTAGGATGCTGCTCAAGTCGCTCCCACACTTCTTTGGAGCCTTCTACCAGGTGGGATTTATATACTTTAGCCCAACTACCAGTGGCAAACTAACCTTTGGGGACCAAGTGCTATCTGTGAAGTTTCATCCATCCTGCAATTGACCACATCCTACAGTTAGTCAGGTTGCACAATCATAAATCTTCCAACAACTAAGGCTACCTAAACATTACAATCCCATGTGTTCTATTTCTATAACGTGGCTTCCTTCTTTTTTTCCATGACAATCTAAAAGCCATTGTTAAAAACTGACATCTAATCAAAAAAGCCATAAACCAGCTAGCGTTATTAGATAGCACATCAGGTTACCTCAAAGACCAGTTTTTCAGAACATACAACATCTTGAGGCTGCTTGGAACCAATGCCTCCACCAAGTCAAAGATCTGTTATGGATCATCAGCAACACAATCATGAGGTGACCACTTGTGACTTCACCTCTGGGAGTAAAGGACCTAAAGGTCCTAGAGTGCCGGAAGGTCCTTGTTGGCCTCAAGAACCTTAGGCCCACTGTGCCTACTCTTGGTGTGAAAATCTGAAGGTTGCTTGCTTGTTTATTGTATCCTGCACGTCTATTTGGGCCAAAGCTTCAATGATTGACCCTCAATAGTGCCTGTAGTTTACAGTATTCAGACTGTCAAAAACACACTAGGCCTACTAAATTTGCCTTGACTCTTCCACCCAATTTTGAACGTAATTTTCCCTTTGTATTTGGGAACTTCTTCTGAGGCAGGATTTATTACAGACTGGGGATTCAGTCCTTTCAGTTTATTGACACTTCTCCAATGTTAGGATTCAGATAAAAACCAGGAAAAGGATAAAATAAATAAGACTTTTATTGCAAGCTATTTATTATATTAGTAATTAGGCCAGGCGCCAGTATTTATACCTCGAGGGAATCTATTGGTCACTTTCCAGCACAAAGTTTCAACAGATATTTTACCACCTTAGTTCAGCCCTTGAACTGATACGACTGAAACCTTTTCTTAGGCTTATTGGTGGCAAAATACTCTCAAAATTGGAAAGTTTTCTTTACAAAAATTTCAATAAAAGCATGTAAAATTGTTCTAGGATCTTTTGGATTTCAGTTTCATCATACTGCTGATGAAATACACCTTCTATGAAATTTTGTCATCAATTGAAGTAAATGACGCACCCCTAATTGAGACATCAGCAGGCCTCTCAATCGATAGTACTAGGTACTCCCTTTTTGGGCAGTCCATACAAGTGCTATCATGCTGATTATGTGGATCAACATATGAATTTCGCCCTAGGGCAGAAAATTGATTGCTTTTTTTGTTCGTTGGATGGTCCAAGGGATTTTCAGATGTTAACTTAGGGTCGTCCCCAATAATTTTAAGCACAAGTAAGTTAATTGTGTTTCCAATAATTGAGACTAATTGCTGATATTTGATGCATAGGAAATTGGCCATAATATGCAAGCATATTTGGGCCAATTGCTTTGATAAATTACTTGATTGAATTAACATTGAGATGATCAGCCTGAATTGTATGATTGCAATAGGCTTTGAGGTGATAATATAGGTGTTAACTCAAGCGTTGAAAAGGTAATTGGCCCGGTCTGATGGTTGTCACTAGGTTTATTTTTGAGTCAACCACTAGAATCTTACATTTCCCACCTCGTGACTTGAACATAAGCCCTAAGATTCCGTATTAGCCTATGTTGGTTCGTTATCATTGTCCCAAATGCCCAATGAGCATGTAGTTAGTTTTTCTATTTAGTAAATTCAGCCCAAGTGCCCAATGAGTCTGAAGTATGATGGCCTGAATGCCCATCGAGTCAAAAGTTGGATCCTCTTCCCAACCTCAAGTGCAAACTAAAAATCTATTAGAATAAAACTATTATATAAATATTTTTTGTATTTTTTTATTTGTTTTTTTGTGTTATATATCTTTTCTTCTTTTTTTAACTTTTTCTTTTCTTAATCAGCCCACATATCAAACTTTCTTAGGAATTTTGCACGGACTCAGTTTTTATATATGCCAGTCCTAATATCCTTGATTGTGTATATGAACTTAGACGTTTTCTCAATCACTTTGTTTAGCCTTATCCAGATGTGATCTAACTTTTGAATAAAGCACAATCTGTGGTTGTTGCAAATTAGAACTTCGTCATTGACTTCAAATTGGTCAGTGGTTAGTGATTCTCTAAGTTCTTTTGATGTTGGGCCTTTTTCTTGCAAAACTGTTGTCAAAGGATTGAGCTTGTAGTTTGATTAAGGCATCCGCAAGCTTCTCAATGCACTGAGGGTAAGTGTTTTTGACAAAATCCTCTAGGGCTTAATATAGCAGCATTGGTAGGGCCAGGTGTCTACCATATAATAATTGAAACAGAGACATCCTGGTTGATGAATGGTAGGAAATATTTTAGGTGAAGTCTGCTGAACTTAGTTAAGTACTCCATTCAGATGGTTTGGATAAGGTTAATTTCCAGATAATGTTCACCAACGTCCCATTTGCACGCTCAACAGTCCCATTAGTTTCAGGGTGATAGGGGGCAGAAAGTACACCTCATACTCCCATTAATTGGTTGAGCTTGCCAAAGACATTGGCAGTAAAGTTGGTTCCATTATTGGTCAGAATAAACTGAGGTCATCCATGTTTGTGGATGATGTTTTCAAGGGATGAACTTGGCTGTGGTTGCTGCTACACTTCCCAAACGGCCTTGGCCTCAAACCATTTGATCAAGTGGTCAATGGCTTTGATTATTTACTTAGCCTTCATATTGCTTGTTGAAGTGAGCCAACAACGTTGATAGATACAGTGTGCCAGGAAAATTTGGACCAAACAAGCTGGTAAGATATCCTTTTTAGAACGGTTTTTTGCCTTGGCACTCTTCACAGCATTCTAGCATTACTTGGATGTCAAAATGCATTAACTCCCAGTAGTAGAATTACTTCAGATGCTCTTTTTATCTTCTTGAATTCGCCATGCCCTACGGCCTTATGCGCTGCCATAATTAGGTCTGTTCAGGCCAATGGTCTTGGGAGAATAAACTTTCTATCCTCAACAATATTATAAAGCTTCCCTTTTTGATATATGTATTTTTTAGTAGATCTGATATAATTTTTGGACGTATTCAGGATCATCTTGATACTCTCCGTTGATCATTTTCATAAAAAACTCATTGGCGGCCTGACTAAGTGTTGTGATGGTGGATAGTTGGGATAGACAGTCAGCGTTTTGGTGTTTTCCCCCAGCTTGATGCTTAATGGTGTAGTCAGAAGCATGAATCTTTAATGCCCAGCGGGCTAAAAAGCCCTCAAGTTCTCTTAGGTTGTTTAACCATTTTAGGGAAGCATTAAAAGTAATAACTTTGAAGTGAGTGCCATGAAGGTGACCCAGAATTGCTTGCAAGCATATATGATGGCTAAGCATTCTCATTTGTCACCGTGTAGTTTCTTTCATGAACATTTTAGGTCCAAATAGCAAAGGAGATTTATGTTCTTCAACGTCTTCTCCAACCTGGGATAACACAGTCCCCACTGCTGTTTGGTATGCATCAGTTTGGACGATAAATTTGCAATCAAAGTTTGTGTATTGAAGAACAGGTGCACTTAATAGGGCCAATTGGAGTTGGTCAAATTCATCCTGGCAAGCTGGAGTCCAGTTGAATGGGACCTTATCTTTAAGCAGATAGAAAAGCGGCTCTCCAAGTTGTGTAAAGTCGGTGATAAATCGGCAATAGTACCCAATCATTCCTAGGAATACCTGAATATTGTGCTTGAATTTGGGCTGTTTCATTTTAGTGTGGCATCCTACTAGGAGGGTTGGGGCAAAAGACCTATCTTTTCAATTATAATTCTGAAGTATTCCAGTTGGTCTTTGAAAAACTGACATTTTCTGGGCTTGATTTTTAAGTTTGCAGCAGATAGCCTTTTAAAAACTCCTCTAAGTGTTCTAGATGGTCGTCAAAAGTGCAGCTGAAAATGTTGATATTGTCAAGGTACACTAGTACACATGACAATTTCTAATCTACCAGGATTGTGTCCATTTATTGTTGAAATGTAGCTGGGGTATTGCAGAGCCCTTGAGGTATTCTCATCGGCTGGAATAGTCCCTCTTGGGTTATGATTGCACATTTCTCACGCTCTTCTATGGGAAGATCTATTCGTCAATATCCGCTGATAAGGTCCATTGTTCAGAAGAAATTTGCACCTCCTAGCCTATCCAAGGCTTCATCGATTTGTGGCAGTGGGTGCAAGTCCTTCTTTGTTATGTTATTTAACTTCTGATAGTTGATGACTACTTGGTTGCTTACATCCTTTTTTTTCACTATTAAAATTGGTGCTGCCCATGGACTTTGTGAAGGGACTAGCATGCCGTGATTGAGAAGTTCCTTAATCTCCTTGGATACTGCTTATTCTGATGATTTTATGTGTCTAATTGGGCATAATTGAATAGGTTTATGAACTCCCATATTGATTTTGTGGGTGACACCATGAGCAGGTCCCAAGTTGAAAATCGTCTTGTGCAAATATTTCCCAATATTTATTGAATAACTCCTTAGCTTGCTCTTTCTTATTGTTGGTCAGGTTGCTTAAATCAGCCATAGGGACAACATTATTTATGTTGAGTTGGTCATTTTTGGGGAGCCCTAATTTGACAAAAGTTCCAAACACATGGACTGAGTAAATTTCCGTGAAAGGGAACAGATGCAGAAAAGCGATTGTTTGTTGTCGCCTAATGGAGATGGGCTTATTGTGCAATTTTGCACATAAGATGTAGATTTCTCCACGGCCCAGAATGATAATACCAGGGGCGATGTATTTTTCAAATTGAGAATTAATCCATGGTTGTTATACTTCACAAAGTCCTTCCAGGATATTAATTGTTAGTCCTGTTGGGACTATTACTTGTTCTCCAGATGGTATAGTGATGGTCTGATTTGCACTAAGTGGAATGCCATTTGGCTCATTAATCTGTGTGGGTAGTGGTTTTATCTTTGACCAAGCTTTGGAATACTCAATCAGGACAGCTCATTCTTTGTAGGCCAGATTTATGAATATGCTGGGTTTCATTTTCTCAACTGCCTTATCGTGGTTATAGTAAAGTGGAATAGTCAGTCCAAGAATGGTGAGAGTATCGTCATTATGATTAGTAACAACTCCATATCTTCTTTAGAAAACAGTACAAATTAGGATATCATAGATTATATTTGATAACATGTAGGAAGGTGCTGTTACTACAATGGATCTAAATCTGAGTGGTAGGGTACTGTATGCGCCCAGCGATTTGGTTGTATGCGCTCCAGCTGTTCCATATTCCTGACAGTAGTCAACATTGGGCGCAATTTTCAGTTTTTTAACCTACTTTGTGCTGACTATATTAATAGAAACACCATCATCAACATTAGCCCAAACTCACACCTTGTTTACCGCCATGTCCACATATTTACATTCAGATTAATTTTCAGAGGTATTTATCTTATGAATGCTGTTATTGCTGCCTGATTCCAGGTGTGATTTCAGGCTTGAGTAAATATCTGGTAAGTCATCTGCTAAGGTCTTCATGGGAATGGCTAATTGAACGTTGTTAAGCTTAGGTAGGTCGGTCAAACATCTGTGTTGGAGGTCTAAACCCAGATCATTAATCTTATTTGCATAGGGTTTTGATACTTCAGCTTGGGCTTCTTTGGTGATATTTAAGGGTTTAGTTGCTTTTGCTGTGGCCCGAGTGGTGATCATGACATCATTAGCCACTATATGATGGAGTTATTTTTAGCAACACTTTGGCCCTAAAGAGCTCATCAGGGCCAGGTGGAATGGTTTGAAAATCGGTGGAGTTAGAGCATTCCGCCTCTACTCCACCTGCTCTTTTCCAGCCTCATTGTCACTGTTGATTTGTAGAGCAAAGTTGACCCCAGGATTCTTGTGGACCATCTGTGGCATTGCTAGCAAAGTGGCCATGAAGACCATAATTATGGAAAGTAATCGGCCCTTTTTGCTGCTTTTGCTCGAATTTTTGATTCATATTATGGAAATTTTTCCCCTGGTCAAACATTGTGTTGCTTTTTGGGCCCAAAATCGAGATTTTTGGTGACCTTTGGCAAAATAAGGAGTATTGAAATTATAGGAACAGCTTCTCAAGTAATTGGTAAGCTCTTAAATTATAATCTTTCATTGAATGCGGGAAGCATGACATTGTGCAGTTCACTGAAGGGCATAATTGCGTGCTCCATTGTAATCTTGGCATCAAACTTATCCATTGCATTGCACCCACGCAGAACTTGTGCCTCATGGAAGAATTTATGCGCAAAGTCATTAGTAATCTCATTCTGTTTAAATTCAATATTAAGAAGCTCTCTTTTTCGGGTTTCTAATTTCTTAGGACCTCCAAACTTTTTTGTTATTGCAATTTTGTAATCCATATAGGACCAATCGTCACCAATTAGGGCATAATGAGGTCACAGCTATGGGCATCAAGTGTTTTAATCAGTTCCATTCCTTTTGCATGGTCTGATGCTCCTTTCATTGTTTTCAAAATAACTTATGGAAAGGGTGAACGTTTCCATCCTTATCAAACATTGGTAATTATAGTAAATTGAAGTTATCTCGTCCTATTTCAGGCATAGGGGTTGTACTTCTTCTGGAACGTCTTGGTGTATCATCTCCCATAATCAGGCCTCTTTCCTGTGGGAAGTATCTGGAGTTATGATTAATGCTAGGACTCTAAGCATAGAGCAGATGTTTAAAATATCAGTTTCTGCATTGGTGTCAACTTCTGATAATTATTTTTCATGATATTGCTTCAAACTACTCGATTCTGACGCCTAATTTGACCCTTAGTTACTTTAAAGTTGTTTTTTTGCCAAATAAGCGGAGCTATTTCCTATTTCTTTTTTTGTCAAAATGGGGCAAGCACTGGCAGCTTTGCTTTTTGAGGAATTTGAATTCTTTTTTAATGTTGTTGTACTCCTCTTTGAATAAAGCTTGATTGGTTGTTATGCTTTTTATCTTTGTCCATAATGTCTCCTCGGGAATTTGCAGTTGATAGCTGCATTCTGAGTTCCCAATTTTCCTGAGTAGTCTCAGTATTTCTAGCATGCAATCTTGACACTGCAGTCCAAAGTTTAGAAAATTCCTCTTTAATCTGGGCATCCTCTTCATCCCTAATCAGGATGGATGGCTTTGCTGCAAGGTCTTCAAAGTTTTTGTTGATAGTATCCAGCTCTGCCCAAACATACTCTTCGAAGTCATCAACTTTTGCATTTAACTCCAGGATATTTCTTTGCCTGAAGTCGCATGTATTGTAAGTCATTATGATTGAGACAATAGTAATCTGAATAGCTTTACAGTTTTTGACAGCAGTTATTCATGGTTTTTACCCATTCTTGTGATAGCCCATGGTGGGCCAGAACATCTTCAGCTATCTTTGGGACTCCTTCATTTAGAACTCCTCAAGAGTGTTTGTTAATTCTCGGCGTAGAGTCTTAATCTGCTGATTAGGTTTGCACAGAGTATTATCTACTGAGCAACCAAATCAGATGATATGAAAATTGCCATTTCAAAATAAAACTTAACAAACTATATATGGAGTTACGGCCCCTTATTTTGACCTTTATTATTTTACTAATTTGCAGATCTATCTGCAACAGCCTAATCATGGAATGAAGCAATCCTCTCAAACCTCTGTGTGACTCTTTATATCTCAGTTCCCCAAGCAATATGCATCCTCAGCTTGTTAGTTTTCTTTTTGTTTTTCCTTTTACTAGAAACTCTCATTTATATTAAATATCAGTATAACTCCCCCTTTATGCTGATTGGTCAACATTTCAATTGGTTTTTACTTGTATACCTCTTTTTTGTCAATCTCAAAACTCATCTTGATTCCCCTTCTGATACGTCATTATGGTTAGCATATCATCCAGTCATATCAACTTCCTGACATTACCCCCCCCCCTTTGACTGGATGATAAGCTCTTACTGTTTGTATGTTTGAAGGAACTTTGCGTTTACCGGTTGATGATCCAACCCCCTGCAGGTTCCTTGATGGTGTAGACATCCATGCCGGTCTTCTCAATTAATTTGAATGGGCTGACCCAGATGCTGGAGAGCTTGTTTGTTCGCCCAAAACTGTCTTGGTCGTAGAATAAAACATGGTCCCCTACAATAAACAACGTAAGTCCGCTTTGTCTCTTCTGATCTACTGCCTGATCACGAATCTTCTTTGCCAAACTGGTAGAGTAGGCCCCCATTTGCAGCTTGATCAGTGTATCCATAAAGAGTCTTTAAATATCGCTGAGGGTCCACACCACCAGTGATCTCTACACATGAGTAAGTAAGGCAGGCGGAGTTGGATGTCGACCATACAGCAGTTGAAAAACTCTTACCAGTGGATGAATGATAGCTGATATTATACGCAAACATAGCCATAGGTAGAAGGGCACTCCATTCGAGGGTCAATCTTTAACCAACTTATGGAGTATGTTCATTAGGGTTCCGTTGACCCGCTCCACCATTCCATTTGGTTCTGTATGATAGGGGGTGGTCAAAACCCCACAAATCGCCATCAACTCATTCAACATTAGTAAAATGTGCAAAGTGAAATTGGTTCTGTTGTCCGTTAGAATGAACTTCAGGCAGCCGTGTTACTGTATAACACACTCCATAATAAACTTGGAAGTGGTGACCGCGCCCAAGTAGTTAATGGCCCTGGCCTCCACCCATCGAGTCAAATGATCAATGGCAACGATTATATACCTGGATCGATTGGCGCTAGCTGGCAGAGGTCTCACTACAACAATGGAAATGGTGTGCCAGGCAAACCGGGGCTTAACAAGCTGGTACATGGTCTTCTTGTGGAATGGCTTCTCATCTTGACACTGATGGCAACAACTAACCGTTTCCAATATGTCATAATGCATTCTCTCCCAGTAGTATTGGGGTCTCAAAAACTCCAGGGTTTTCCGCAAGCCTCCATGTCTTACAGCCCAATGAGCATCTATAATAATCGCAGGTCTAGCCAAAGGTTTAGGGTAACTCAGTTTTGAGATTCCAATCCACTTATATAGTTCTCCCCCATGTAGGAAAGTATCCTTCCTGAGTCCATCTAATACCTTGAGAACCTGCAGCGGCTCATCCTGGTATTTGTTCACCACCATCTTCTTTTACATTATGTTGGCTAAATCCGCCATGAAAGTGACCATTGGCAGCCGGGAAAGACAATCCACATTTTGATGTTTTGCTCCCAATGGTGTATAATCTCAAAATTTTACGCCTGGAGATTTAGTGTCCAACATGCGAGCTGTCCTTCCAGTTCATGCAGATTCTGCAGCCAGCACAAGGAAGCATGGTCTGTCACTACTTGGAATCTTACCCCATGTAGATAGACCTGAAACTGTTCATAAGCGTAGATCACCACTAAACACTCCTGTTTGGTCAGAGTGTAGTTTCATTTGATACAGTTCAAGCTTTGACTATTAAAAAAACAGGATGCTCCACGCCATCATCGTCCTTCTGGGATAATATTGCCCCTATAGCAGAGAGGGATGCGTCTGTTTGTACTATGAACTGTTTGCTGAATTTAAAATATTGCAACTTTTCTTTCTCGTTGCAAACACTTTTGCAAACCATTCAATTCAAGACTAAATCTAGTTTGAAAATCTCATAGAGGAGATTAGTCTGCGCCCATGTCTGGGAGCAGTTGGGCAAGCAAGGCAAGAGGAGCAGGCAGAAGGCCCGTGGCCTCTAATGTTTGAAAACGCCCCAGAGAATCTGGCGGAATAAAAAAAAATCTAAAAAAACTGGCGGTCACAATTTCCCCGGAGATACTCATGTGGCAAGCA
This sequence comes from Massospora cicadina, assembly GCA_022478985.1. Taxonomy (NCBI): domain Eukaryota; kingdom Fungi; phylum Entomophthoromycota; class Entomophthoromycetes; order Entomophthorales; family Entomophthoraceae; genus Massospora; species Massospora cicadina. The sequence continues at coordinate 97,136 of JAKSZP010006701.1, forward strand.
CGATGCAACCAGTACATCAACACGCCACAATCCCAGCAACTTTTGTTGGTGGAATTCAGAGTCCGTGTGTATCTGGACATCCAAAAAACGGCCCTATGGGAAAAATTTTGTGAAGATGTACACAAAATTTTCCTGACCGCGGTGTATGTTGCACCTCACTCCATGTCGCGCGGTTGGCTGGACCTAGGTTTCGAAAGCAAAATAGCAGCAGATGAGGCTGCAGCAGTGCGCATAGTGGTCGACCTCCCCGAAGGGCAACAGGTTGTCAAAACTAAATGCACCAAATGGACAAAATCAAACCAAATTTTCCTCACGTTTGACTTTTTGCCTACTATGGTAAAACTTGACATTTTGGAGCAATACCTGAAAGATGGTCTCGCCATATATGGCGAAATACAATCTTTTGAAATGCAACGTTTCACGCTGATGCCACACCTGTGCACCGGCAAATCCATCGCAGTTCTGACCCCAACTGAGGAGATCGCAAAGGACCTAACCCAGATCCCGCACTCTACCTTTATTGACATCACAGGGCACACCACCCACCCATTCCAGGTAACCGTGGACAGCACGCCCCCCATTTGCACCCACTGTGACGCGTTCAGCCATAAGGCGCATGCATGCCACATCAAAGAGGGTGTCACATTCCAAGAGCACCCCTCAGTGGCCATGGCCAGCAGAGAGGCGCACTACGAACCAACCGCAAGCACCAAGGAGGCTTTCCCGTGGGGAGCACAAGGCTGCTACCTATTGGTAAAGCCCATCTCCCCGCAGGAGTGGAAGAAGGCCAAGCAGGCCCATAGGACCGCGTCCAAGGAAGCGGCCAAGGCCACCACCACCATCCCACACTCACAACGCCAGGAGGACATGGAAACCTTTGCAGTGGAAGCAACTCAGGAATCCATCACCCAATCAGATTGGGAGGCCCATGCCAAACGGGCCACTCAATCTGAGGATCCGATGGGAGATTTGCTCTCACTCAATTGCTGCACCCAAGCCTGGTTGAAACTGACTTGGGACCTATCCCAACCAAAAAAATTCTTTTTGCCCCACTCGACGGTGCACCGAACTTATCCGCACCGCAAAAAATTCATCCAACATTGGGAAAACAAAAAGTGAAGGCCAAAGCCAACGCAACTCTTTCCACAAAAATCAACAAAAACTCTAATAGCGTTGCTGCTAACACCTGTGCTGCTGTGAAAGCCCGTGGGGACCTAGAAGAGGCTGGTGGGCCCAGGGCCCACCCCTCGCACCTAAGGTGCAATGGGGAAACCTTCACTCTAGGGATGCTGAATATCGCCAGACTCAAGGCCTCCCCATCCCGGGCTAGGAAACTGAGTTTTTTACAAAACAATTTACCCGTGGATATCCTGGCCATCCAGAAGTCCCACTGTCCATGAGGTTCCAAAGAAGCTTGGACAACAATGCTCCTACCATCCCTATCCTTTTGGTCAAAGCACTATGGGGTGCTAATTCAGAAAAACAATTTTTTCAAATTTACATCTTCAGAAACATTCCTAAATGGCCAAGTGCTCGTTGTCACCTTCTCATGGGCCGATGTTGCACACACAATCGTCAACATTTATGCCCCAAATGGTGCACATGAGCATCGGGAATTTTTCTCTTCAGTCAAATCCCTCCCGCTACCCCCCAATTCTTTCCTAATTGGTGATATGAACTGTTGGCTAACCTCACCAATGGACTGGTGGCCGCCCTCACCCCACGCCCCACAGGGTCACGTAGAACTACGCATTCTAAAAGCCACCCTTGGGTTAATGGATATGCTGCCGCGACATGCCCCACTGCTCAAAAACATGACGCGTCCCCACACTTACATTGGCCAATTAAGGTCCATGACCCACATCGACCTTATTCTAGCACTGGCGAAATTCCAACCCCACATCTCCCACTTCAAAACAACGAAAATGGAATTCTCCAACCACTGACTGGTCTCAATAAACGTACCACTTACCTGTCACAGTTGCAAAGGCCCCACATTGGTGCAAAATATGCCCTCCAGAGCTCGCGTCGCCAGGATTTTCCACGAGGGTGGAAGAGGCAATTTTGGCAAAATCGTTTGTTGTACTGTTTTGCGCGGACCCCATTTCCAAATGGGCAACTTTCAAAGAAGACACCATCCGCCACTATAGCCATCTCTCATCCAGACGCTCACGAGCCACATCAGCAGTTATATCGCGCACGCTGGTGGAATTGGCCCACTTGGAGTCCAACATTCCAGCCTCAGGATATAGCCCTGCATGGGGCCAGAAGTGGGCGGAGGCAGCCGCCCACCTCAACGCACTTGAAAGGCAACACAAACATCTGGTTTGTGTCCAATACAGGGCCACACGCATCATTAAAGGCATCAAGTGCACCACATACTTCTTCAAAAAAATTTTTGCACTACGCCAGAGCGTGGCCTGCACACAGGTGTGAAGATCAGATAATTCTATTGTGGACACACCAGCTGAAGCGGCAATCAAAACGCAAAGATATTACTCCAAGTTATACCGAGCTGAACCAATTCAGCCAGCCGAAATGGCAGAATTTCTTGACCGAGCTCATATCTGCACCATTATCCGATACCCAAAAAAATGATGAATTTAATTACTACGAACGAATTATGGACTACCATTCACGGTGCGCCAAACCAAAAATGCCCAGGCCCAGATGGCATTACATATGAGTTCTACAAAAAATATTTTAAATATATATCCCCATTGCTGCTAGCCTCACTCAACCAAAGCCTGTTGGAAACGCGCCTCCTACCAGGAGGACATGAGGCCTTTACTGTCACACTCTTCAAGAAAGGGATAGGCTAGACTTAGCCAACTGGTGCCCCATTTCTCTAACAAACACAGACACCAAAATTTTAACCAAAATCATGGCTAACCGTTTAGGGACTATAGCATCTGCCACCATCTCTCCAGAACAATTCAGTTTCATCCCCAGAAGGTCGATTTGGGATAACGTGCACTCTGTGGCTAATGTGTGTCAGTCCACAGCCTCTGGGGCACTTGTATTCTTGGACCAACAAAAGGCCTATGATAGAGTAAACTGGGAATACCTTAGGGCCTGCCTCCAACAATTCCGCCTACCTCCCCGCTTCATTAACTGGGTGATGCTGCTCACGGAATCTGCAACAATGGCAGTGCGCGGCCCAGGTTTCCTAACGGAAGTAGTCCGTCCTCAAAGGGGCCTGCGACAAGGGGACCCCCTCAGCCCACTCTTATACAACTTCAGCCTTGACCCACTACTGCGAAATGTGAATGCCCAACTCACTGGGGTCCATGTGCCAGGCCAAACCCCAGTCAAGATAATGGCATTTGCAGATGATTGCGTGGTGGGGGTGTCTAATAACAAAGATGCACGCGCGCTTGAAGCCCTCATCCAGGAATATTCCCGGGTAAGCAACGCGGCACTGAATGCCTCCAAAACTGAAATCATCCTCCTTGGTCAGTTTCAGAACTGCTGGGCCCCAGCAAGTAGTTCCCAACCCGGCCCATCTGCTCGCCCACGTCCACGCCTTACTAACTCAAAACACACCGCTCCACTGGTGCTCCCCTTTATGCAACGACCTACCATAGGACCGGTACGCCATCTGGGCGTGTGGATGGAGACAGGTGGATACGCGTCAGCAGTAATGGAGTGCCATATACTGGACAACGTGACGAAGCGAATCGCCTCTCTCAGAGCCCACCCTACTACCCTCACTGGCAGGGTTGTTCTTGCCAACTCTATGCTCCTATCCAAAGTCTGGTTCGGAGCCCACGCCATCCCCTTCTCCCCAAGCTTCTTCAAATCCCTGTATGCTTTGCTACAAGGTTGGCTTTGGTCAGGCCGCCCTCCACCAGTACGGCTAGAGGTCATGTTTGGCCCTCATCATCATGGTGGCATGGGCTTACTTGACTTCAAAGCCCATGCCGCCAAGATCCTGGGCACCTGGATTGCGGCCGTCACTGCTCCTACACTCCCATCCCAACACTGGTCCCGCGCGGCCCACTCCAACTTCTCCCGAGCCTTGGGCCTCAACAATCCATCAAACCCCCACTCCCTGATGAAATACCTCGCATCACACACATCGGCCACAGGTCCTCACGGGACCAAAACCCACTACAAACGAATTCTACTCTCCATGCGAAGCGCAGAGTGGAGAATTCGTATTAGTGGACATACAACCTGAAGGGGCCGCCTCTCTCCTCAGTTCACACAAGAGGTACAGGGGCTACCCATCCATGATGGCGTGATCCCCATTCGACCCCAAGTCCTATCCAGGGTGGACTACCTGGACTTGATGGACATCCCTTATTCCACTGAGACCCAAAAGACTATCTGGAAATATGCACACCATCCTCTGTTGCAGCCTCAAGTCCGCTCCCATGTGTGGCACTGCCTGAGGCGGGTGTATCATACAGCTGAGCGCTCTAATGCTTTACACTCATCCTGTGTCGTGTGTGGCCAGTATGGAACGCTGTTTCAACGTCTGGAGAAGTGCCCCACCTCTAAAGTGATATGGCGCGAAGTCCAACGTCTGCTAGGCCAGGATCAAACACATCCCTTCAGTCTGTCAAGAGATATGTTTGCTTCATCAATGCCCCCCCCCCCCCCGCGCGCGCGCGCGCGCGCGCGCGCGCGCGCGCGCGCGCGCGCGCGCGCGCGCGCGCGCGCGCGCGCGCGCGCGCGCGCGCGCGCGCGCGCGCGCGCGCGCGCGCGCGCGCGCGCGCGCGCGCGCGCGCGCGCGCGCGCGCGCGCGCGCGCGCGCGCGCGCGCGCGCGCGCGCGCGCGCGCGCGCGCGGCGCGCGCGCGCGCGCGCGCGCGCGCGCGCGCGCGCGCGCGCGCGCGCGCGCGCGCGCGCGCGCGCGCGCGCGCGCGCGCGCGCGCGCGCGCGCGCGCGCGCGCGCGCGCGCGCGCGCGCGCGCGCGCGCGCGCGCGCGCGCGCGCGCGCGCGCGCGCGCGCGCGCCGCGCGCGCGCGCGCGCGCGCGCGCGCGCGCGCGCGCGCGCGCGCGCGCGCGCGCGCGCGCGCGCGCGCGCGCGCGCGCGCGCGCGCGCGCGCGCGCGCGGCCGCGCCCCCTCCCGCGCCGCGCCCTCCGTGCTCTGGTGGTTGCAATCGCCATGTGGACTATCCACACGATTGTCTTGGATGCCATCGCTGGATCCATCCCCACCCTCCCTGAAGCTGTCCACAGATTCCGGTCTCATTTTGGTGGATCACTTTCAAGCGTGGCTGTTCGGATACCTTCCACCATGTTGCAGACAGCTGGTCTCCTCCTGGTTCCCAGTCTGGTTCATCAACTCAGACCCCTTCCTCCACACGTGCTCAATAGTGGCTACGTCCCCTACACACGTTCCCTCCGCCTTCCCATAAGTGGCGTTCCAGCTGGCAACAAGAGATAGCATCGCTTCTCTGGGGTGCCTCCCCTGGTACTAAGTTTTGTCTCGTCTGAGTCATATTCGGAAGTGTCCATCCCATGGTCAGCCTTCCCCACAATAAATTTAAAAAATTAAGATATTGCAAATTGGTTGCGCTTGTAAACGTTGTTTGCAACACATTGAAAACGTTCTGGCATTGTTCCATCCAATCAAAAGAAGGGTTTTTCACTACCAACTCAAAAAGAGGGGCCCCAATGAAACTCAAATTGGGAATGAAACATCGGTAGTACTCAATCATCCCCAGAAACACTTAAATGTCCCGCTTATTACCTGGGTGAGTCATATTGCTTATCGCTTCCACCTTAGCCAGCTGGCAGTTTAAGCCCGTTAGAATCCATCACAAACCTGAGGTATTCCAATTGGACTTTAAAGAAATGGCACTTCCAAGGCTTAATTTTGATATTTGTGGTAGAGAGGCGCTGAAACACTTGTTCCAAGTGAGTGAGGTGATCTGTAAATGTCCGCAAGAACACATTGATATATCCAAGGTAAACTAAGACACAGGACAGCTTTAGATCACCTAAAAACGTATCCATGGAACACTGGAACGTAGCCGGGGTGTTGCACAACCCTTGTGGCATGCAAGTTGGCTGGAATAACCCTCTCAAAGTGATTATAGCGCATTTCTCCCGTTCCACTGATGGCAATTCGATCGTCAGTACCCTTGAGATCTGATCCATGGCGGAAAAAAAATTTTCCCCTCACAATTGGTCCAACGTGTCATCAATCCGTGGAAGAGGGTAAGAATCCTTCTTTGTTATGATATTGAGTCTATGATAGCCAATAACTACTTGATTCAAGCCATCTTTTTCTTTTATAGTGAGCACTGGTGATGCCCACGGGCTGTTTGATGGCTCTAGCATCCCCTGCACAATAGTTTTATCTACCTTGTCAGAGACAACCTCAACCACTGCTTTGGAATGTCTAATAGGTCGAAATCAAATGGGAGGGTGATCCCCCGGATCTATCCGATGTACCACCCTTTCAGTGCACCCCAAATCATGATTGTCATGCGCAAAAATATCTCAATATTTTTCAAATAACGCCATAGCCTTATCTTGCTGTTCTTCTGATAATCCAGTAAGTGCTTCCCACGAAACCATGGTCAATATGCCAAACAATGAGCTTGTTGGTAGTCTGAGATCCTCCCCTGAGCCAAAATCATGAACGCACGAACTTCCTCTATAGAAACTAAGTGTAAGTAAGCCACCACTTGGTGCCACTGGATCGTTATTGTCTACATATGTAAATTCGCTAGCAGCACTTTCACCTCCCCATTCCCAAGTAGCAGTAGCCCTGGAGCCACATATGGTTCAAGCTGTGATTGCTGGTGAGGAGCCATGATTTCTTTATAAAGCCCTTTAGGGACATCAATTTCAAGCTCAGTCCCTAATATGCACAGGTTCCAGATAGTAAGCTTAAAGCGCTTTCCTGCTCAAAGCCGGATCCCTTTGTACTCATAAATCTAGTTGGGGAGGGCCCTGGTCCACCACTTCAGTTGTCAATAATGAACAGGAAACACTTCATCGCTTTATGCTATATTGATTTGACTATAGCGGAACAGATCTGTGGGATTCCACAAGAGGTAAAATGAACAGGGATCTGTTGTCCTAAAATATTGAGAGTTTCCTCTGCCATATTTATCACAACACCAAATTTCCTCATGAATGTCGCGCCAATCAACATGTTGTAGTTGTTATTTGGCAGAACAACCGCTGGAGCAGAAGCCCTAACTGACCCAAATCCTAAATGAAAAGCGCTATATGCTTCTTCAGACACAGTACTATGCGTCCCTGAAGTACTGTATACTACTCTATGGTCCACATCCAGTTTTAACAGAAGTTTAGCCACCAACCGGGTAGAGACTATGTTCACAGGGTTCTTATGTCTATGATAGCGCGGATTTTTGTGTTTTGAACGTCAATGTCGCAGTAAGTAAATTCTAAGTAAGAGGAACCATCAGTGTTTATTACATGTACGTCCAAGGGCTTTGTGTTACTCAAAAAGATGAAATGCCCTTGCCAACCTGAGGATACTCACTATTGATTTTCTCCACTGGAATGACTATGTTAACTCCTACTAAAGAGGCAGCGTCCATCAAGGGATCCACGTTACTTGTGCCGGTCTGTTCCAAGATCTGCCACGCATACAGCTTCTACACGTCCTGGCGGAACTTGGGGCTTAGGGGTGAATTTTTACTTTCATAAATGGAAGCAGGGGTATCCAACGGAAGCTGTTGGTATAACAAATGCTTTGATTGAGTTCCGAATCCTATCCAAAAAGATACTTGAGAATCATTAGGGACAAGTAAATTGAACTTAGCGGAGGTAGAGCGTCCCATCTCTACTCCACTTGAGCTTTTCCCTGCTTAATTTCCTCAGTTGGCATCGCATACACTTGTGGTTTTCTAGGGCAGTTGCCCGCACAATGCCCTCTTTGTCTGCACCAGAAGTAAGTACTCATAAAATGTTCACATATATAGCTTGCAGCAGAAGGACCATTGCAAAAGTTGAAAGTATGTTTCCAGGGTTTTGGATTAATTGGCAGAGCATATCTAGGCCAAAATATTTGCTGATTTGTATGATGGACAAATATGTTCCAGCGGTTGATAGCTTGGCCACTGCAGCCCATGTTCTGAAGAGTTTGGTGCGGAGAAAGCAGAGGGTTTTTGGGCTATATTAGGGGCGCAGATCATAGCGTAGAGTTGACAAGGTATTCATGATTCGAATAAGTCCTGCATCTCCATCCAAAACATAAGACATAACATTATATAGCTCCCAATATGGTTTGATGGCCGCGGTCATCACTATACCAACATCCTTGGTGGATAAAATGTTAGCTTCAAGTAGTACATATGCTTCTACTCAGAAACGTTCAGCAATGTCTAACAGTGTCTTGTTTCAGTGAAACTGTATAGTCAGGAAGTTGGCTTTCCATTGGGACATCTTGGTCGTACCCCCAAACAGCTGGAGAATAATCGCTTTAACTTCTCTGTAGGATGCCGAGCTGTTTGGAAGGTAGCAGGTAGCTAGATTGGCGCTTTCCACATCTAGAGAAGACAGCAACAGTTTCACTTTACGCTGATCAGAAGCCCCTTCCATGGCGAATTTGAATCACTTGAAGTAACCGTGTAAATTACCATCATGACTGAAAGGAGGTAATTTTTCGATTTTCACAGCTTCCCCTTGCTCCAGGCTCATGCCGCAAGGATCAGGCAAATTGATTCCAGAGCGACTAAGAGGACCACCCCTTTGTATACTATAAAACAGCCAGAAAGACAGGCTTGAATCTGTTGAAATGAACTCAAAAGATTAGAGTCACATAGGGAATATGTCTCAGCGCCTGAGGGATATTCATTAGCGGATCCATAGCATTCTTCCCCCAAATTGACACTAACTGCACCATTCCCCCCAGCTCCGGCATGCTCCACAAAATTCTCGTTGATTAACTGCTCCACTTTAACTGAATGGCATCTACACCATCCATCCTGGAATTCCCATTGCATGTTGCATATTGATATTGCAACTCCTGAAAGAATTCCACTCAACGTGCAACTTCTGCTCTACTGTTTGTAGTTGCAAGAGGACATCATCATTAATTTTCTGCATGTAGGCCTGCTGTCAGCTAGTGCTACCCACTTGTTGATTAACGTCATTTATTTGGTTAAGGAGGGCGACTTGTTCACATGCCAATTCCTCATTGGCCTGTCGAAGGGTATCAATCTGTTCTTGCATGTCAGCATAATCTCATGTCTCACCAATCAGAAGAGGGAAGACCTACTGGCGCTCAGCCTGACTAACAGCTTCCCGCTGTGTAACCTAAAAGATTAGCTGTAGATATTCGGTGAACCTAGACCAAAGGATAAGCGCGTTATCTGTTGTTCAATGGCTACTCCATTTAATATGGAGTTGGTTTAATTCAGCTGATACAAAACCAACTTGATCCAGCACTTGCTACTCCATCAGATTTATTTTTCCTTAAGCTGAGCAATCACAGCTTCGAGAACTTCAATCCATTTTGGTTAAATCCATCATAAAGTGCTTGGTATTGTTTCCAACGTTGTTACATCCTGAATCCATTCCATCAATAGGCCATGCCGATCCAACAGTTCTTCTATTACCTGAGATAACTCAAAATTTAACTGTGGTACTAACATGTTAAATCGTTGGTGGATATTCCTAACACGATAGTCCATTTGTCACAGCGCTCTCTGTACCTCTGAAAAAGAGCAATCAAGGCAGTTGAGCAGGAGGCAAGTATCGTTTTTCTGTGCTTGAGCGAACTGCATTACGTCTCAAATCTCTATATTGTGGCGAGCCAGCACATGCAGTAGCTGGCGAATAGATGGTTGCACATAAGCTATTAGATACTACTCTATTCTGAAGGTACCAAGGCGGCAAGCCAACCCCATTGTAGTTATGTCCAAATAGGACATGTACATAGCGTAACAGTTCTCTTGGTCTTGTTGGTTATCAAAAAACTCAAGGCATATTCCACCACCTCATCTTTGTATAATTGATATCCATGTAACAGCCACACCATAATATTCTGCAGCTGCTGAGGGGTCACATTCATGGAGCGTCCTAGTTGGTCAACCATCAGCTCAGGGCAGTTTTCTAGTTGCAGATTGATCATAACTTCATCATTACCCGGTTCAGTTACAGTGAATAATATTGGTTCATCATTAGGTGCCTCCCATGCTTCTTCTGCATATTGCATGCAGAATCTTATCGAATAGTGATGTAACAAATGAGGGCTCATCAGTTTATCTTAGCGTCAAAGAACTATAGTTGACCAGTGGCCCCCTGTAGTGAGCACCACTGTTAATTCACAGCGTAGAGTCTTGATTCCGCTGAGTTGGTTTGCACAGAGTATTACCCACTGAGCAACCAAATCCTATAATATGAAGATCGCCAATTCTAATAGTACTAATAAACTATATATTGAGCTATTGTCCCTTGTTTCAACCTTTATTTTTTTACTGATTTGCTGATCTATCTGAAACAAACTAATAACAAAAGAAGCCCTCCTCTCAATCCTCCATGTGACTCTTTATATCTCAGTTCCCAAAGCTGGATGCATCCTCAGCTTGTTAGTATTCTATTAGTTTTTCCTTTTACTAGAAACTCTCATTTATATCAAATCTTGGCGTACTTCCCCCCTTTCTGCCAATTGGTCCAAATTTCAATTGATTATTATTTGTATACCTCTTTTTGTCAATCTCAAGACTCGTTTCAATTCCCCCTCTGATCCGCCATTATGGTTAGCATATCGTCCAGTCATACAACTTCCTGTCAGTGTTTTATCTCCCATGAGCTTCATTGGCAAGTCCCATATTATCTACAATTGCTTTTTGGAATTCAGCAAAAAGGGAATCTAGCTTCTCCAGTAGGGCATTTTAAAAGATTTTTCTTCCCCTTCCACACGGTAGATTTCCATGATTACCATATTTTGTCTAGAAATTATTCTCTGGGTATGATTAATTGAGGGTTACACAAAGTTACCCAAGAATTCTTTAGTTTCTTGATTGTCTGTGAGTCGTCTGGCAAGAGATGCCATGGGTGTGTCACGGTACTTCATATATATCTCCATCTTGAGTGCCTGATCCTTAAGGTACTAGAACAGGCTGAAGGAGGGATCGTTTTGTGAAGTACCAATCCTAAAACCCTGATATAGGGCTTCCAGCATAGCTTTTACGCTTGAAGATCCAAGATCAAAAAAATTGGTTGTATCTGCATGAGCTCTACCCACTGTGATAAGATCCAGGGAGTAGGAGGTACCCGCTTCAGAGCCTTGGCAGCTGGTATTAAATAATTTAAGATTTCTTTGTCACTGGTTTCCATCTTGTTGTCACTTTCTCATCTGGCCGATTCTGCCAGGAATTGGTTATGGGAATCAATTTTGGAGAATGTAACTGGTTTTAAGTGAGCACCAATTGTGAAAATCGGAAGATCAAAACTTGTTTAACTTTATCCTGCACGTCTCTTCAGGCTGAAGTTCAAATGATTGATCCTCAATAATGCCTGTAGTTTACAGTATTTGGACCGTCCAAAGACTCACTAGGCCTACTAAATTCTCCTCGACTCTTCCAGCTGATTTTGGGCGTAATATTCACTTTGTGTTTAAGAACTTCTTTTGAGGCAGGTAGATACACAAGCTGTAGATTAGGCGCGTCCAGATTTTTGAAACTTTCTCCAAAGAATGGATTTAATGAGAAAACCAGGAAAGAGATAAAATAAATATAACTTTTATTATAAACTATCTATTAGATAATGGTAATTAAGCCAGGCGCCGGTATTTATACCTCTAGGGCAACTCCTGGCCACATTCCAGCAAAAAATTTTAACAAATATTTTACCACCTCAGTTTGACCCTTGAACAGATATGACTGAAACCTTTTCTTAGGTTTATTGATGCAAAATACTCTCAAAAATGGGAGGATTTCAGGTACAAAAATTGCGATAGAAGCATGCAAAATTATCCTAGGATTTTCTTGATTTATGTTTTGTCATAATGCTGATGAAAACATCTTTTGCAAAATTTTGGCTCTAATTTAAGTAGATGATGCACCCCTAATTGGGACGTCGGAAGGCCTCTCCATCAATTGCACTAGGTACTCCCTTTTTAGGAAGTCTATGCAAGTGCTAACATGCCAATTATGGGATTGACATACAAGTTTCGCCCTAAAGCAGAAAATTGATTACATTTTTCGTTCGTCATATGGTCCATGGGATTTCAGACATTAACTTTGGGTCAGTCCCAAATGATTTTGAATACAAGTAAGTTGATTGTGTTCTCAATAATTGGGACCAATTGCCATTATTTGATCCATAGGAAATTGGCCATAATATGCGAGCATAATTGGGCTGATTACTTTGATAAAATACTTGATTGAATTGACACTGAGATGTTTGGCCCAAATTGTATTATTGCAATAGGCTTTGAGGTGAAAATAAAGTTGTTAGCTCAAGTGTTGAAAGGGTAATCAGCCTAATCTGATAGTTGTTGAAAGGTTTATTTTCGAGTCAACCACCAGAATCTGACTCTTGGTAACCCAACGACCCTTGGAGAAAGGACGTTATGGCAGCCCTAGCCGCCAAACTGGATCAATTAAGTAATATGATCTAAAGATGCAAGCTCCTAGTGGATGGAGTCCCACTCAACCTTGGGTCCTAATTGAAGCCCTATTGGATGAAATGATAATCAAAGCGCTTTCACCAAGCTTTCCAATAGTCACATTTTCAGGATTTGAGCTGATGAGCAAGCTAAAATCCCTGCTCAAATTGAGCCTTGACCGCCTGACTCTCAAAACAGCGTTAAAAAACTTTATCCTGAAGGCACCAAAACCAGATTTGATCAGGAAGCATTATTTATATGAGAATTGAGAGAATCTCCTTCAGGAATACTGTCCTCATTTCCTGAATCATGAAAGTCTCTGCACCTACCACTGCAGTCATGAGGATTTTTGCATTAAAATGAGGGCACCATCCAGGTGGTCAATATGGAAAGCAGTAAAAGATCCTGATCTTTTGGGGCCACAAGGGTTCCTAGGCACAAAGTCCCCATGCGCCCTATAGATATTAAGGCTTTCTAACATATTAAAGTAGTCTATATTCCCTTCATCTTCTTTTTCGACCTCTTCACTAATTAAAAGCTTTGAGCCAATTTTTGGACTGTGGCGACAGTCAAGAGAACTTTTACACTGAGAGAAGTGGTGCTCACTACAGGGGGCTCCGAGATGACCTAAGTGAAAACGTCTAGCACGAAAAATGTAGATTACTAGCTCCCCTAAAGATCAGTCTGATGATTGATCAAGAAGCGTTGCTCATGGATTAGTACCTCATGGTATTGATTGCCGCCCACACAGACAGAGAGTCTAGAATTCTGGGCCACTTTCCAGTTCTCTTTGCCCTCGGTTGATGGAAACCAATATAAACTTCAGTATGAGAACCTTAATGACATTGTCCAACAAATAAATGGCATCTACTCTGTGGGTGCCCACTCAAACCACTCCCGCGCCTCTGCCGTGCCCTCCACCATGTGGGACCTCAATACCTTAGCCCAGCTGACAGTGGGAGAACTTACCCTGGGAACCAAACGCTACCTACAGAACTTTGTTTACCAATTTATTCATCACCTCCTCCAGTTAGTTGGGTTGCACCATTATGAAGTCTCGGACAACTGGGGCTCAACCAGACCTTACACTCCATTGTTGCTGATTTCTAAGATGTGGGATCCTCCTTCATCCACGAAAAACGTGAGGCCATTATTAATAACTGAAGATTAATCAATGAGGTCCGAGGCCAAATTGTGGTGTTGGATAGTGGGATCTCAAGATATCTTAAGGACCAACTGCATCAGAACATCCAACTCCTCGAGTCTGCTTGGAATCTTCACCTTCACCTTCACCAAGTTGAGGATCTGGTAAAGACCCTGCAGCAATACTATCAGGAGCTGGACTCTTGCAACTACACCTCTGGGAGTGAAGGTCTTAAAGGGCCTCAGGGGCCCAAAGGCCCTGAGAAACATGAGGAGCCTGAAGGACCAGAAAATCCCTGAGGACTTCAAGGGCCCTTTGGACTCACGTTCCTATTCCCAAAAACCCTGACAATCCTTAGAAAAAGGATGTATTAGAAGCCTTTTCCACCTTATGTGATCAAATTTGTAATGTAGCTCAGTGATGCAAACTCTGAGTGGACGGAGTCTCCCTTGACCTTAGGGTCTCTATTGAGGCATTGTCAGACGAAATGGACAACTTTAGCGCTTTCAATAAGCTCTCTGACATCCGCATATCTCAGCTTCAACAAACTTGTCAAGGGTTTGAGACCAGCTTGACAACTCTCAATGGTCAGCTCAACCTTTAAGGTTCTGACATTAAGTTTTAAAGAGCAGGTTTCATATAAGGCTTCCGTTCCATCCTTTAAAAAAACTGGGACAATATCTGAGAGAACCTCAAGGGCCTAAGTTGACGGTTAGACCAGCAGGCATCTGTAATTATGCGGAGCTGAGATCCCCTGATCCTGCACCCATTCCTGGCGTTAACACCCATTCCACTCCAGTTGTCTCTAACATAAACCTAGTTTTCAAGAAAATTTCACCCTGGCCAGGAAAGCTTGCTTCCTTTCTGTACGCATATGAGAGCTTCATGGAGGAGGCCACTGACTGGCAGAAGGTGAAGCATATTTACTCATGCCTCAACAGCACTACCTGGAAATAATTACTTCCCATTTGTTGAGTGCAACACTTGGGAACAGTCTTTATGGCCTTAATCCAGAAATTTGACAGCAATCAACCCTGGACAATTAAAAATAAGCATTTAGGGTATCCAACTGAATAAAGTAAAGCCTTATGGAGTTTGCCAGCCGCTTCTATACCCAAGAAAAACTTTTGGTTACTACCAATAATATTATCTTGGATGACGTTATAACTACTGTCATCTCCCCATAGGGATCCTATCCTGAGGTTAAAATGCATATGATTGGACAGGAGAATTGGTTTTACTTGCATCTTGGAAATCAAGGAAGGACATGACGATATCCCTACTCCAACCCTACACTTCAAAGCTACCTCTTCAGTCTCACCAACCGTCCTCAAGTCCATGTGGTCAAAAACCAGAAGAACCCTTGACCTCGATGCAACTACTGCAATGATTCAGACACATTGTCAAGACCTTTTGTAAACGACTTGCTGAGGAGGCGGGAAAAGGGCCGTCAGCATGAGGGGCGAGGCGCTCCATGCTGACATCCCTACTACGCCTCAAGAATCTTCCATAACTTTATACGATCCTGGAACTATTTTACCTGAAGAAGTTTTGGTACCAGTCAATAATAAAGAAATTGCTACTGCTTACTCTTCTTCTGATGACTCTCTCATATTTTTCACGCTGCATTCTCAATTAAGAAGACTGGTTACCCACGTCACTGTTCGTGTTCTTAAAATTCTGGTTCTCACCATTGTTGACAATGGTCCCCTTGTGAATGTTATTTTGTCCAAGTTGATAAAATGTATTAAGATTTCTCTGGACTTGCCACATTATATTGAGTATGGTACAGCTTTCTTTGCAGTGTACACAATACTTAAGGGCATATTCTTCCCTACCTATCCAATTGGGAGGCTTTCTGTAAATACCCCTGCCATCATGATGGATAACCTAAGCTATGAACTTCTTCTCAACTCATTTTTTCCGAGACTACTCCACGGTAGCACACTATGATGAAGGATTTCTATCCCTACTGGGACATTGGACTTCCCTATCTTCAAAATTTCCCAAGACTTTAAAGTGGAGGTTAAGGCCCTGGCTTGCTTATTAGAGAGTGAGAGCCAAGTCAATAGGCTCAAGTATCACAGGGGTTCTCAGGTCTGGTTGCCCCACCTGCTATTGATGACTATGAAGTCAAAACAATTTAATTAACTAGGGTGAACACTATATATCCAAAGTCTAAAGTCATTGTCAATACCTGGGTCCATATAAAAACCCTCCAGATACTTGATAGAAATCTGATGTGTAGATAAACTTTCCATCAAGGAGTTCATAACCTGTCCAGGGATTCTAGATCCCACATGTGCCAGATCTATATCAGTGTTTTTGGCTAACCTTACCAAAAAACCTAGGGTAGTGGGCCCAAATAGTCCCTCAGTACTTAACCGCCTTACCAGCAGAGGCTGGTGGTAATGTCAACAACTTTAGAAATCTAAGTAATTTTGCTTGGAGACTCCCATCAGTGGCTCTAGTTGACACCTGTATCAGAAAAGAGCTCACTAGAAGTACAGCGCCAATTTTGAGAATTATTTGAGGAGTAAGCAGACTTTTTGGCCTCAACCTATAATTTCAGGAAAATTAGTGGGGTTCTACATCATGTAGAGACTTGGGACGCTCCCCCTTTCAGTCCTAACTTTACCAAAAAATGTAAGGTTAAAGAGGCCAAAGTGGCGGTAGAACTCAAACAACCTCACAAAGCCATGTTACTTGTTCCTTCATGCAGCCCTGGGGCCTCCCCCTCTTATTGGTTCAAAAGAAGTATGGCAGTCATCAGGTGGTGATATACTATCATCGGCTCAACTCCATCACTAAGATAAACAGTTATACTATGCCCCAGTTTGATGAATCTATCATTCTTCTCACCGGGCTCAATACTTTTCTGCAATGGACCTTACCAGCAGATATTGGCAAGTGGAGCTCGCTTATGAAGAATGAGTCAAGTGTGCGCCTATAGCCAAGAAAGAGCTATTTGAACCCACTAGCATGCCCGCAGGCCTTTGTAAAGCGCCGGCCACCTTCAAATGCACCATGGACGGGCTCCTTTGGGACTGAAGTTATCATGTGTCCTCATATATCTTGACAATATCACTGTCTTCTTGTGAACTATCAATGGTCATGTGGAGCACTGTTAGGTTGTCTTCAATCATCATAGGAAGGCTTTGATAAAAACAAACCTTCGATGTGCTCCTTTTCCAGTCTCAAATGGAGTTCTTTGGACTTAAGGTGTTGAAAGATGGTATCTAGTTCTTACCTGACAAAGTTGATGCCATAAAAAAATATCAAACCCACAAAGAATGAGTGATATTCAGGTATTCCTTGGCATGCTGGGCTCATATTGTCATTTTTCCCTCAGTTTGCCAACTTGGAGGAGCCCTTAATTACCTCCTGCAGAGGAACGTGTCTTTGAGTGGCAGCTTGAACAAGAACAGGTTTTTAATGCGTTGAGGACCACTCTTTGCACTAAACTCATTATAGTCCATCTGCGTTTAGATCAGCCTTTCTTGTTATAATAGATGTGAGTTAAATTGTTATTGGTGCCATCCTAGTTTAGCATTATGAAAATAAGGTCAATCACCCAGTAGCTTATTTCAGTAAGACTTTAAGCAATGCCAAATGGAGTTATAGTATTGCCAAATTAGAATGCCTGTCTGTGTTGTTAGCAATTAAGCATTTTCAGTCTGTCTCTATGCCACACTTCACCATTATCACCAATATTCCTTGCTCCAGTGTCTAGAGCAGTCAAAGACCCCAGATGGCCGTTATACCAGATGGCCTTAAGACCGCAGAGCTATGATTTCACTATTATCCATCATGCGGAAATGATTCACTAGAATGCCAATAATCTCTCTAGAATTCTGGTACTGGATGCCTAAACCCTCATTATACAGACTGTACAATCAAATTGGCTGGCCGAATGCTGGGAGTTAGAGACTCTTGATATTTAAGCCAAGCTCCAGAAGATGACCTGAGATACTCAGATCAAGGACGGGATGCTATATAAATGGGTCGTTAAGAAATGGTTTTATTACATCGCCCTTCTTCTCAAACTGACGTTATCTTAGAGGGGTATGAAACTGTGGTAAATGAGGCAGTAAAGAAGACCCTCAAGTGTAAAAAGACACAATGTTACTGAGACCAAATGGTAGAAACCATCCAAGAGGTTCTGGATGCTAGCATTACTTGCTAATCCCAAGACTAAGTCAGTACTCAATATCAGCACTTGGTTGTTGACGTGACGGGCCTCTAATGCCATTAGCATTGATATAGTAGGCCCTCTCCCTAACAGGCTGCAGGCCATAAATATATCCTCCTACTCGTGGACCATTTGACCAAATGGTCAAAGTGATTTTGGTCTACGCTGCAACTGGAAAGCCCTTGCTCTCTTTCTTAATCAATCCACTTTCACCCAGCACAGATGTTACCAAAAAATTCTACTGGACAATAGGTTAAATATCACCTTTTAAGTAGGCCTAGAACCTAATTATCTTTTTTGTACTAACTTGAGTTTCATCGCCCCTTACACCCATTGATCAATAGGGCGGTGGAACATGCTAACTGAAAACTTGTCTCTTAATTTGCTGAAGATGACCACCTCCAATCCTGTTTGCTTTAATGATTATCTGCTCAGCGCTTTTCTTGCTTCAATAAGCTATCATCGAGTCACTAAGATGTTCCTTCAAAGCTCTATATGGGCGTGCTCTCCGGCTACTAAGTAGCGTTCAGCCATTGCTTAAGACCATCGCATCTAAGAGTCTGATTTACCTATGAGGGCCTTAGCTGATGAAATTGTCCTGCTTCAAGCCTTAGCCACACAAGGCATTGTCACAACCACAGAAAGGGTGACATCGTGGTTTAATTTTGGCTGACTATCTTACCTATCTTTCAATTAAGTGACATCATTCTCATTTAAAGCCATATACCCAGAGGTCACCGGATTAAGTTTGATGTTCTTTAGTCCAAAACTTATACTATTATTCATAAGTTGATCTTTTAGTACTCTATTACTGATGTCAATCAGGGGACAGTGTTGACTTGAGTACATGGCTGTTTCCTTTAGCTCTATACCCCCTTCAACAGGATCTTGAGGGCGGCGTTGTCAGAAATTTGAGAATGACAAGCGAGTCAAAATTCTGCTTATGAATTAAGCCTCAACAGATCAACTCTCAAACCAGCATGAACATAACCTTACCCTGAAGGCACCAAAACTAGATTTGATAACGAAGCATCACTTCATAGAAGAATCGATGGAAACACCTTCAGGAATCCTGAATCCACTTCCCATATCGCGAGAGATGCATTCCCC
Organism: Massospora cicadina; assembly: GCA_022478985.1. Lineage (NCBI taxonomy): Eukaryota > Fungi > Entomophthoromycota > Entomophthoromycetes > Entomophthorales > Entomophthoraceae > Massospora > Massospora cicadina. The sequence continues at coordinate 116,129 of JAKSZP010006701.1, forward strand.
ACCACTGCAGTCACAAGGATGACACAGAACAATGAGTTTGACAACTAAGCGGTTAATCCAGAAAGGCAGTGAAAGATCTTAATCTTGTGGGGCGCTCATTCCTTGAGGCACCATGTCCCCACACGCCCTATAAATACTGATGCTTTATAACTCAATAAATAAGTCTATATTCGAGCCATCTTTTCGTTTTTTGACCTCTCCACTGATTTACAGCTTTGAGCCTATTTTTTGAACTTTGGCGTCAGTCAATAGAACTGTTCGCTGAGAGACAAAGTAATCTTTTAGGTATAGAAAATCTTCACTAAAGAATCCCAGGATCTTTTTTAAGACAGATGATGTTGAAAGATTACGCCTTAAAAGCAAACGAATTGAACTATATAAAATTATAAATAAGAAGTAATTGTATTGATAAAAGGTTGGTCTTTTTATAGAACCAGGGGAAAGAGAGATTGAGATGAGTGATAAGCGCTTACCAAGTGTGAGGTTGGGATTTAGACCAGAAATGTAGGAGTTGATGTACAGTCCAGTGTTTAGAGTTGATTTAAATTGAAGGCTTGATTTAGATCAAATATGGTATCACAGTTAAGTGGTTTCCATTATCTGACATTAGGAAGCCCATAGACAGTAAGGTATAATAGGTGGCATAAGGCTGTTATTGGGCTAATAGAGGCGTTAAACACGAACTACAACAGTAGGATAAACATCAAGATGATTCTAAATTAGTTTGGGCACTCTTCCCTATCTCATTGGCCAGTTGAACACTAGTGTGACTATTTATCTGAAATTTTAGTCAGTCATGAATTCGGCGTTATTATGGGAAATCACTCAGGGCTTAGAAATATAATATTATTTATAAAACTTTAATGCTTTAGGCCTGATAAACCATAAATCAATAAAATAAATATAAAAAGATAATCCATATTTTGGAATTTTAAAATTGAGTATTTGATAAAACTAGAGAAATTCTCAACAGATCCCCTCAAGTCTTAACTGGGGGTGACAATAATTTCTCCAAGGTTGGTTGCCTTAATATAGGCCCAAAAAACAGAGGTAGGTTGAATATATCAAACCAAGAGTAGTATGGATGGACTTTATTTAGGAGAGCATAGGTTTTGTGGGTTTTAGTCTTATAATTAAGAGGAGGGTGTGGCTTTATTCATAATAGCGACGCAATATTGGTGGTGTAGGCACTCTTGAGAAGTTGTTGCTGCCCTGGATGAAGTTTTGCTCACCCTAAGTCATGCTGATCGTGGCTGAAGGCAGCGTAACACTATCTTCAATGAAGTGAACGTGGTGTATGGTTATCAGTAAACACAAGTTAGTGTGCCAATCAAAGGGATTTATATCACTAAGGTTTATTCCTAAAAACAATACAGCATCCTGAGTAATGATGGTAAGACAAGAGCGGAGTTCATTTATCCACATGTTGTAGATTAACATGAGGTGATGCAGACTTCTCATTATTCTCCATCTTGCCCTGGCAGGTTGCTGAGATGTCGCAGAAGTTGGCGCATACTACCAAATGCAGCTTGGCAGCCATAGAACTTTCAAAGTCAAGCATGAAGAATAGATGAATTAGTAGAAACTCTAGGAGGATGGGACATGGTATATTGAGAATTATGCACTCAATAATATGAGGAAAGACTGGACTTATAGCATTGGTGGGCGCAAACCAATATGGGCATACAAAGGTTTTTTCTGGAAGAGTGGGGGCGCCTTAGGAGGCGACAAAGTGGAAATGGCAATCCAAGCAACAAGCCAAAGGTTGCGAAGCTGAGATTCTACTGTTTAGATGCACTAACTGGCATTTACGCGTTGAGGGAGAATGCATGTAATGGACGGTAAGCATGCAGAACAGAATGGGTGAGGGAACCTTGAAGATAATAGCATGTCAGTTTTTCTGGTAACATTCCAAATGAACTTCCCACATGAGCGTAGTAGTTAAAACCAGTGTTATATATTTAGCAATATCGTTGATATATGCCATATGAGTTGCATAGGGTCAGTTCCCACTGAGCAATGGACAGACAATATGGGGATATCCGGTCCTTGAGACAAAATTAAAGACTTTAAAAAATGGAGCAATTAGCCCTGACCACACCACTTTATTTAATTTAATGCTAGCAGATTTTTCTTCTCCGCTATCTTTTTCCCTCCAACAATCCTCCTCATTCAACTTTCTCATCTCGCTTATATATCAGTGACTTTTGTCAATACTAATCCTTTTGCTTAGGCTACCCTTTACCACTGTATCCTCATTGGTTTATCCTCATAACTATGAGGTCCCAGCCAGGTCTATTATTTTTAAATTCACTATCACATTCGTTTAATGCGATCTACTAAATATTCATCATGAATTAACATCTCCTTATCACCTTATTTGGAGGTGATCCAATAACTATCCTTCTGGGGCTCAGTATCACCTTAAACAAGGAGCACAAATATTTATACATATAAAATTGTGGTTGTTTGATTTTAGCTAATCCGCCGCAGCTATTTGGGGCTTATTGTCCAGTCATATCAGAATTTTAACATTGCTCAAACTTGACTGGATGATAAGTATACTATATTGCTTATACTCCTTTAGGAACTTTGCATGCACTCAGTTAGTGATCTGACTGCTTATGGTGTCCTTGATAGTGTAGGTGTCAATACCCATCTTCTCAATTATCTCAAACGGACCAACAAAATTTTGGCTAAGTTGTGCTTCTTTTTGAACCTGTGCTGGTCATGAAACAGAACCATCTCTCCTTCTTTGAACTGAGCTAGTCCATTATGGCGTACCTGATTGGCGGCAAGGTTCTTTATCTTTTTGGCCAAGCTGAAGGTGTGCGCTTCAGTTTGAAGCTTGATTAAAGTATTAACCAGGTTATCAATAAACATTGCAGATCCATTCCGCTGGTATATTCCACACAATCATAGAGTAGTCTAGTTAGGGCTAAATGCCATCCATATAATAACTGAAATGAACTCTTCCTCATTGCAGAGTGATAACTAATGTTGTATGCAAAGACGCTGTGGAAAGGAGGGAACACCAACCTGAAGGTCAAGCCATTACTATTTCTGGAGTATGTTCACCAAGGTTCCATTAACTCGCTCAACCATACCATTGGACTTGGGGTGATATAAGGTCTTTAGAACTCCGCGGATAGCCATCAGCACATTTAGCTTTTAAAAGATGTGGGAGGTGAAGTTAGTTCTATTATTTTTAAGGATGAACCTGAGAACAGCCATTTTGCTGGATGGTACATTCCATTGTGAACTGGCTCACTAAGACTACCCCCAAATCCTTGATCGCCCATGCTTCTAGCCACCTGGTCAATTGGATAATAGCCACCAGAATGTATTTGGACCAGTAGCTCCCATCGGCAGGGGGCCAACAACATCAATGGAAATAGTATGCCAAGCAAAATGGGGTTTCTCTAGACGTTATGAGGTCTTCTGGCGGAAAAGTTTTTCCACTTGACAATGGTGGAATCAGGAAAATGTTTCAAGAACAAAGAAGTTCATTCTTTCCCAATAATACTGGGGGCACAACAATTGCAAAGTCTTTCACAATCCACCATGTCTGACTGTCTTGTGTGCACTCATAACAAAGCTTGGCCGTGTGAGGGTCACGGAAAGTTCACTGTAGAATCTCCAATCTGTTTGTACAACTCACCGTTCCGCTGAGAGGTATAAGCTGCATCTCATTTAACGCCTTTATAACTTGTGGCAGCTCATTGTTGTATTTACCGCTGAGCAGTTTGTTATAAAATATATCTCTCAGATCTGTTGTAATGGCAACTGTGGGTAATTGCAAGAAACAATCTGCATTTTGATTTTTTGCTCTTAATTGGTGAAGGATTTTGAAACTGTAAGTATGAAGCTTGAGATCCCAGAAAGCTAGTTGCCCCTCAGGCTCCTTGAAATTCTGCAACGAGCATAACAAAGCATGATTTGGTATGACTTTAAACTTTACTCCATGCAAATACACCCTAAATTAAATATATGCATAGTTCACTAATAAGCACTCCCACTAAGTCACAGTATAATAGTGTTCATGGCAGTTCAAGATATTTCTGAAGAATGTAACAGTGTACTCCTTAACTTCGTCGTCCTTTTAGAATAGAACTGCCCCAACAGCGGAAAGAGAAGCATCTGTCTGAACAATAAATTTTTTATCAAAATTTTGATAGTTTAGCACCAGAGCACTGACCAATGCTATCCGAGTATGCAAAAGGAGCATTGTCAGCATTCAGTACAGTCAAACACGGCATCTTTCTTTAGTAGCTTAAATAACAGGCACCCAATATAACTGAAGTTGGGGATGAATCGTCAGTAGTAGCTGATCATCCCCCAAAAAAACTTGTATATTGCGTTTACTATTGGACAGAGTCATTTTTCAGATATCCTCACCTCAGCCAGTTGAGGTTTCAGCCCCATTGTGTCTACCACAAACCCAAAGTACTCCATATAATCCTTGAAGAAGTGACTTTTTTGGGGCTTAATCTTGATGTTGGCCTCAGCCAGCCAGTGGAATACCACTTCCAAATGGTTAAGATGATCAAAGAACGTATGAGCAAAAAACAGTGATATCGTCATGGTACACAAGAACACACAACAGCTTCAGGTCGCCAAGGATAGTGTCCATAGCATGTTGGAACGTAGAGGGGCGTTACACAACTCTTGAGGCATATGCGTCAGTTTGAAGTGCCCTTGGATGTAATGATGGCGCATCTCTCCTGTTCTGCCATAGGCAACTCAATATGACAGTAACCCAATATCAAATCCATTGCCAAGAAGTAATGAGCACTTAATGGCTGATCTAAAGCATTGTTGATTTACGTCAAGGGATATGCGTCATTTTTGGTAATACTGTTGAGCTTCAGGTAGTCTATCACCACCCAGTTTTTACAATCCTTTTTTACAATTAAAATGGGAAAACACACAAAACCTTTGATGGTTTGAGTATCTCTAGCTCCAGAAGCTTTTTAATTTTCTTGGTGACTACTTCTTCAGCTGCCCTAAATTGGCAGTTGTCTGAGACCTAATGAGGGTTGTCCCCAATGTCCAGCCAATGGACCACACCACAAGTGCACCCTAGATTGTGGTTGTTGAAGGCGAAAATCTCCTTACTTTTGATTTAAAGCTTTCGCCTGGTCCTTTTAATCTTCCAATAACCCCCATTAAATTTTTCATATGGTACCACCACCACTACGTCAGGATGAGATTTGAAAGGTAAGCTAATTATCCAGAGACCCAAACTTATGTATCTAATGGACTTCCTCAACAGGGATCCAGTGTAATTATGACACTATTTGACTTCAGCAAATTTACAATGGTTCTTTTTGTAGTTTCGCTAGTAAAATCTTGATCTCCCCGTTTCCCAGTAGAATAAATGTCTGGAGCCACGTGATGCTCAAGCCGTGATTGCTGATAAGGGCCAATACTTTCCCATAGAGTACAGCTTGTACAATCGCCTCCAATTTGGTGTTCACTATTACTTGGTGGCCTGAGGGGATTGATATAGGCCCGGAAGCTCTGAGAGGCAGACCTTACTATCATATTTGTTGGGGAGGGACTGGGTCTTGTTTTTTAGTTGACGGTAGCAAACTGGAAGTACCACGTCACTATAGGTAAGGTTGATGTGTCCCATATGTAACAGATCCTTTGGCACTCCGCTGGAGTTAAAATAAATTAGGATCTAGTGCCCCAAAATTTTAAGGTATCCTCAATCATGTCAACGACAGACCCAAAGCGTTGCATGAAAGAAGTTCCAATTAACAGGCTGTGTTTAATATTTTGCAACAATTTCATTGGAACTACAACAAAAATCGACCCAAACCGCAAGGGTAGCGCACTGTACACTACTTCAGCGACCGTGTTTTCCACTCCAGCAGTCCCATAATCCATTTGATGTTCTACGGTAGTTTTTGACGTCAACTTTGCCATTAACTAAGTTAAAGCTAAGTTGACTTGAGCGCCCATATCTATTATAATGCATACTCTACGGTAGCTACAAGTACTATCACAGTATATACGCTCAGAATAAGAAGAATTTAAACTGTTCAATATGTGGACATTTATAGAAATATCTTTTTCCAATGAAGCTCATATATCCCACACTGACTTAAGGTTATTCTTTGACAATAGCATCCACCGGGAGGGTGAAGTTTACTCCTTTCAGGGAAGGTGCATCTGAGGATGGCCTGGCTCGTCTGGATAAATTTGGTCAGACATTTGACATAAATATGGCTTCAATTGATTATGAGGTCCTTCTTCCGCTGCAGCCTTGGCTTGCGCTTGTGTCAGTAAATTTACCTCTCTGACTGACTGCTGATATAAAAATTCGTCATCATACTGAGGGACTTCTGCTGAATATACTATGATAGGTTCAGGTGGAACGTTTGGGGTTGGGATAGTGGATGTAGAGAGTCCCATCTCTACTCCGCTCCATTTTTCCCTTGTAGTACTGATCCTGATGTACATAGTGAGCCCATCAGTTAATGCAGCTTTGTGCAAGGTCGCCAGGGCACCCACATTCAAAACAATTTAAGTGTAGTATGCGCGTCCTTGGTTCTCATAAGATGGCCCAGGATAATAGATATCATTTTGCATTTGGTGTAAACAGGCCAGGCTGATAGTTTGCCTGCTGATGGTCAGCAAAAAGATGCCCAGGACGAAGTGGGGCTGCAGGCTATTGTCATAAACATGTCCAGACAGGGAATTAAACTGCTGGGGGTAACTTGCCAAGGGCGAGGCACATAATTGTAATAAATGGGGGTTATTAGGCGGATCTGAACATGGTGGGAGAATTTCCCAAATAAGAAGATCCAGCGACGGCTGCTGTATCTTTCCACTCTTTAATGAGGGTAAAGGTAGTAGATAGCGAAAAAATTTGAACAATTTAGAGAAGAGGTACGTCGTACTCCAAAACCAAAGCCTTGATGTTGTAAAGTTTATTGGTATGGCTTCACCGCGGAGGTCATAGCAATGCCACATCAAGCCTGGTAAAGTTCCACCCTAAGCAACACATGAGATTCTGCTGTAAATCCTTCAGAAAATGCAGTGAGGATGTAATTATGACAGAACCCAATGGTCAAGAGCTTGGGCTTTTGCTGCACCATCTTTGCAGTACCCACAAACAACCACAGCACAGTATCCTTCACTGATTTATATGTAACGCAACTGCTTGGAAAATAATAAGTGAATTGGTCAGCACTTCGTACATCCAAGGCGAATATCAACAACTTAACTTTGAGTGATCCAAGGATCCTTCTGCTACAAACTCAAAATGTTTGAAAAACCTGTGGATGTTCCCATCATGGTCAAACGGAGCCAGTTTATCAATACAAACCTCCTCCTACCGCTTGTAGCTGAAAGCCTTTAGAGCATACTGAGGAACAGGTTAAGACCCATAGGCAGTATCTTGTTATGGTGCTGGTTTGGTAGAGCCAGCGGCGTACAGCTTGTCCACTGTTTCAGGGGTAGCGTGAGTCCCTTCAGTGGGAAGTACAGCCATCACTTGGAAAATTTGGTTCATTGAGCCAAAAACATCTCTGAGGTTTCCACATGGGTGGAGAAGCTCCCGCTGCCTGCAGTATTGGTGAAATACTCCCAACTGGGTACCTGGCTTCATATCATCATAATGTAAATTTTACCAAGCGGCCCCTTGTAGTTTGTCCACTTCCCAATGAGGGCGCTAAGGGTGGGAGGTGCTGTTCAACTTCTGCTCCACACAATGTTGTCTCTCAGTAGTGTCATCCAGGCAAATAGTGAGTTACCTGTTTTGTTTTCCAAGGATCCACATTTTTATAAACATGTCGTCAAGCTGGGCCATTATGTCGTTATGCTCCTGAAGGAGCTTATCTTACTCCTTGAGCATTGCGTCCAAAACATGTTAAAGTTCCATATATTTACATGGCACATTGGGATGTGAGGATTCCCTGTCAATGCGGGCCTGATGCAACATGGTCAGCGACTGGAAAGTTTTTTATTTTTATTTTTTGTAGTTGATCTAATGCCCCCTTTAGTGAGCACCACTGCTATTATTTTAGCGATATTGTTGAGATACGCCATAAAAATTTGCACAGGGTCAGTTCCCACTAAGCAACGGAAAGACAATATGGGTATTACTTATCTTTGAGACAAACTTAAAGACTTGAATAAAAAACGGAGCAATTAGCCCCAACCACACCACTTTATTTAATTTAATATTATTAGCAGATTTTTTCTGCTCCACTCTCTTCTTCCTACCAACAATCCTCCTTCTGCAATATTCATCTCTCTTATATATCAGCGACTTTTGGCAATACCTATCCTTTTGCTTCGGCCATTCTTTACCTCTCTATCCTCATTGATTCATCCTTAAAACTTTGAGGCCCTGGCAGGGTCTACTATTCTTAAATTCATTAGAGCCTTAGTTTGAGGCGATCTACCAATTATCTTTCAAAAATCAACATTGCCTTATTGTTTTATTTTGGAGGCGATCCAATAACTATATTATAGGGCTCAGTATCGCCTTATTTCAAAGCTCTCATATAGTTGCATATATTAAATTGTGTTTTATGGATTTTAGCCAATCCACCGCAGCTATTTGGGGCTTATCATACAGTCATATTATAATCTCAACAATCAGTCATGCTGAAGAGTGGAAGCTTGATGAGGTCTTGGCATTCTAACATCAAATTATTTACAAACACTTAAATTGGATTTTGTTTGTTGGTTTGATTATTTGAGGTTAGGTGAAAACTAAATCATCAATAAAATTAAATAAATTTTTTTAAAATAATCAAATTAGTAAAGAGGCGAAAAATGGAATCAATGGCTCAGATTTTAGTGTTAAGAAGCAGAATGCTTCAGTGCAAAGAGATTGAGAGGGAACTGAGGAATCTGGGTTGACTGTTCCATTTTTGTCATTGTAACAGAAAAGGATCTTTGGCGCAAGGAAACAGAGAATGCTCTAAGCATTGAATTGCTATTCTGATTTCGTCATCAGAGCACCAAGAGCTTTGGCGCAGGAAAACAGAGAGGGAAATAGGAATTTTTGAACAGCTGCTTCAATTTCATTGTTGGAACTGTGAGGAGTCTTGCAATGGGAAAAAAGCGGGCAAGGAGGCATTCAGGTTGGTTTGTTTGAACGTACTATTTTCTAGATTTCTGATCCTTGCAAAGCTTAATAACACTATGGACCTGTATTAGCTTCACCTTGAAATGGTCAAAAGCTTCTCAGATAGTTCAGATAAATTCCTACACTGGTTAGTGTGATAGTAGACATTAGGTTAAGAGGGTTGACATAGAAGATGATGGATTGATATTCTCGCCATTTCACCATTAATGAGCAAGTTCCATAAGAAAACTAAAGTTTCTTCATTTTTGCTACTACAGCTCATGTATTGAACACCGCATGTGTAGCTCAAATCTCATATTCATGCTAAGTGCACAGATTAACAGTTGGCTGGTACATCTTCACAGCATACTGTTATAGAAGAAATACACAGTAAGCTAAACTAATCTTTGGTATAAAAAATATACTCCATGATTCACTTAATCTCTTTTCAAGCTCCTGATATAGAAATTTAAATACTTATTAGCTAAATGACTTTTACTATATAATCTTATAGTTTTTAAGAAGTATCTTATCAATAAAAAGGTTGGTACTATTTTAATTACTGGGGAGTTTTAAGAATGTGAAGAGGGATAGAAGCATATCTCTTGTAATGTGGGAGTAACTTCAGAGATGTAAGAGGTGATTGTACAGTACAGGGCTAGAGTTGATTTATTATTGAAAGCTGGACTGAGATCAATAATGGTAGCACAGTTAAGTTAATTAGTTTTTATGCCATTAAAAAGCCAATAGAAATTAATGCATAATAGGTGGCATAAGGTAGTTAATGGTGCAAATAGATGAGTAAAAACTGAATACAAAATCAAGCTTAGCGTCAAGATGATAATTAGTTTTTGGGCATCCTTCCCTTATCTCTTCTCTAGAGGAACACTAATGGAAGATTTATCTGAGATTTTATTAAGTTGTGAACTCAGCTTTATTATGGTAATTGATCATTGCTTAAATTATAGTATTTTTGAAGATCATAGCTTAAAGAATAAGAGAGTAATTATTAATTTTTGAAACGCTGATAATGATAATTTGGAATTTAAAGTTGAATCTTCGCCAAAACTTGAGCAATTTTCAATACTGGGATTATTAGGTTTAACTGTCAAAAAATTACAACCTTATGCACATATTAACAGTAGATATTTATTACTTTGGTCGGTTATACTGATCTATATTAAGGCTGTCTTTTTTTTCAACTTGTTAAGATTGGCAGGTCAGTTTAGTTTTATAAGAGGGTTCCATAACTTAGTGGGTGACCTTTAATACTAGCCTTCTCCACCATTCTTTTTATTCATGATATGGTGGTTTTGTTATAAATTATTACTTGAAATTTTTCTTGTTCTATTGTGTTTATCAGTAGTTGAATTGTTTATTCAACTTTAAGTTTCATGCAGTTGTTGTAGATTATTATAAGGCCCAACAAGCACTAAATTATAATTAAAATGAAAACTTAACAGAATTAATGGGAGCTAATTTGTCCATACCATCCAGTGACGTGGCAAGTCAAGTTTTGGACGCATTAGCCGAGCTGCAAATTAAGTTTTGACTTATGTGTCGACTCCTACTACTTTCATAGATAATTAAATAAGTGTGGCTCGTATGGTTTTAGTAGTTGGTGATACTTCGCACTGGATACTTGGAATCCCCCATCACCACCAGAATCAGTTTCTAAACCATAATCACTTTTATTTCCTTAGTTATTCAAGCTTCAGTCGAAATATCTGAACTTATTCTCCTTCTTTTTACCTTTAGCTTAGAATCTTAAAAAACTGTCTTATTTGTTGATTACTACCTTATTCAAGCTCCCTGTTTGGGACTCCTGTTGGATGTTATTGCTATATTATTCTTAGATGCATAGGACCCCACCTCTATGTTACACTTTCTTATGAACCTTTGCTAGCTACATTCAATCAAGTTCTTATGTCAGCTATTTTTATTAGCGCCACATTTTGGTGTGTACAAGTAGGTTCTGGAGGAATACAATAGTTTATCCATAATGGTCAACTTATAAGACCATTTATACAAATTATTGCTTTTATCTACCTACCAAATAATGAAAATATTTAAAAAGTCACAAGCATTGACTTATTGTTATCTAAAACTTATAATCATCTATTACAGCCCAGCCATCCATCTGAGGTGACCAAACATCATTTGATGATTTAGATACCAAAGGAAGTCAAGAGTCATTGTTCATCAATGCATTTATTGTCTTCAGTTAAAAATGCAGAGTTTTATGTAATTCATCTAACTGAAAAAGAGTTTCCTTAATTATACTAGCCCATCTATATATATTTGGCTAAATATTACCAGTCAGTTGTGTCTTATGACGTTAAAAATAAAAAAATCAAACTTCTTCTTTATTTCTTATTGAAATTCAACTGGAATTCAACATGGTGTCCATTGATGGCCTCTTGGATACATTAATATCTTGGAATTTAAAAATATTAAAATTTGCGCAAGATCAAAACCTGGATCTCACAATGGGTTTATATTTTATTGAGTACTTCTTCAGATTCAATGTCTTGCTATGCAGCGAGATGTTCAAATTATCTTTTTGTTCATACTCTGCTTTTGAGACATATTTACCAAGGACCACACTTGCTGATTTATTATAATTGGTGTAAATTTAGTGGCGTCATCTATAGTTAGATTTCAACTTTTGAGTCCAACTTCTTATCTCTTGAGAAAAATCTTTTGATATAAATTTTCTCTTTTTAGGTATATTTTTCACAGCAAAAGCAGCGGAATAATCACTTTAATACCTCCTTTACTGAGATACCTCCAATTACTTTCCTGGTTATTGCCTTATCAAGACATCACTAAAAACAATTGTAGAATGCTTAATCTGAGTATGAATAGCACTTTTAATTAAAAGTGAATCTGTTATATATAGTCTGCCCATTGTGTCCATACATCAAAAAGGAAGGAAATGCTTCTAATATTTGGTTTAGGACTTTCTCCAGAATGGAGGAATATTCTGAAAATTATCAACCAATGCTTTTGTTATAGTCTTATACAGAAAAAAGGTGGAATATAAAGCGTTTCGTGAACTATGGACATCTGAGCAACATAGATATGCACAGCCCTACCCTCTGGCCTTGGTAAATGCAATTTTTGAATTACATCATTTATGGCAGATGTAAAGATAAAAACGGGCGTGATGAGGCCAAGAAGACTAAATTAGAAGGCCTGCCTGACATGAAGCACACCTAGTGCAACGATGGGATAGGAAAGATAAATCCAAGTTGGTTTTGGGGTTGCACGTGATGGTCAGCTGAGCGTTACATTTGTGGCATTAAAATGAACCATCTATTTAGAATATTATGATGGAAATTTATGTTTTATTGAAGAATGGGGCTTTGGGACCCTTTCAATGTACATTGTTACCAAACAGTGAGAAGTTATGCTACAATTGATCACACAAGTACAGGCTTATTCAAGCTACACTATGATGTGTGATGGGAAGTTGCATTTATTGGTTCACAGGGTGCAGTGCCTCCCCACTGGATGATTACCTCAATCGTTTATATTTGATGTTTTGCGACCAAACTTTTTTGTTGTTCAGCTTTTAAAAAAATCCATGAATTTTACATTTTACCAAATTAGACCTTATGCTGACTTGTATGCGGACCTCCTCGGGAAGTCTCACCTTACATTGGTCATCTTATTTTATCTAATTTGCATATAGACTGACCTTACCTCTGGGAAAGCCTGGCCCTCTTCAGATAGAGGGGCCAAAGAACTTGGATAAGATATGCACTGATAAGGACTACTCACTGGGGTCTAACTAAGTCCTCACTTGTCTGTGTTATCTTATCATTGATATAGTGATTTACACCCTCACCTTGTTTCCTTTTAGTGTTAGCCCCCTCCATGGGGCTCTCTTGCCTGTATTATAGCAAGTTGTTCCCTGTTGGTGTGGTGGGGCGTTCCACACCACCTTTTTCAAGAGAAAAATACTACTGACGCTCTCTTGACATATGTCAACTAACATTTTATTATAAAATATTATAATTCTCTGTGTAGGGAGCACTCTAAGCTTAACATGGGTACACTGGCCATTCGTCATGGTTACTATGCTGCTTAACACGGAGTTTTTATATGATCTAAAGTTATTTTAAGCTGGCGTTATTATCACCAAAGCAGACTGGGAGGTCATTACCCTTCCTGATTATATCTGGGGGTTTAGACCCTTTGGAATCCGGCTCTTAGATTATGAAACTTGCCATAAAAGAGATTACAGAATTCATCTGGCTCTAGCTTCCACGGCTTTAGAAGCTTTTGTCCCCACAACTTTAAATTGCTCACGTTTAACCTCTCACAGCATCCATTGCTGTGTTTCTTGTCCCCTGGTGCAGTGGACTGTGTATCTACTGTGTTCTGGGAAAGCTATATTTAAGAAATTAGTGGATTGTTTGTAACGTTCCCTGGAAGTACATCGTCCTGAAGTTTCCTCCTTCCAAACATTCAATGAGCCTTATAATCTCGACCAAGTGGGGCACCCCTTGGAGCAGTTTTTTTAGTAATTTTTGCATTTGGGCCCACCCTTTGCCCTTGTCTAACATAGTTAAATCGTCATTTCTCTTTACACTTTGGATCTTCCTGCAAGGAACACTCTAGTAAGGCTGGTTCTTATTGGCATCTTTGATCATCTGGTTTTAACTTTGGGGTGGTTCCCCCATCCCAACTAATAAAGTTGACAGGTAATTTTGGCCAACATTGTTTCACCCGCACTGACCCCTATAAATACCAGCCTGGAAAAATCAAGCACTTATTTGGAAGTGTGAGATTTTCACTTCCATAAATTCAGTTTTAGGGGATCCCAAAGGTCAGTGGGGTCCAGGCCCAAGGTTTTAATTAAATACTCAACTAACCCACATTGGTTTCACCCATGGAGACACCTATAATTACCAGCCCCATGCATTAAAGAACATCTTTGAAAACAGAGGTTTTGTTTTCTTCCTAATCTTAAGATTTTGATGAATGACAGGGTAAGCAGTGGTCAATCTCTGAGTTACTAAAAATGTTGCAATTAATTTAGCTGAATTGTATTCATTTGAGAAGACACCTATAAATACAGCTCCCAAAAACACTTTTCCCTTTGAATGGGGCAGCGGCTTTTATTGCGGCTCCCTAAGCTTTGGTTAAACTCAAGGGTTCACATGATTCTAGTGACAATTCAAAATTAATTAATTATAACAAAGTTTTACTCATAAAGATAATGCCATGGAGCTTGGTAAATCCTCATAATAAGAGGGTATTGCCATGCTGGTAATGGATAGCTAAGTCCAAGCCACTATCAGACTGGGTATTTTGCCTTTGATGCCCAAAAAACAACATTATATAACAATAAAAATATAAAAAAGAGTAAAATGGAAGTTTTCAGGTCCAATATTGAAGCAATTCCAATGACATATCACTCCTGAGAACCCACGCTTGTCCAAAAAAGAGAATTCAGAAAACTGAGGAGGTGGAACAAGTGTTGATGCTTCAAAATTTAGGAAAATACGCTGCTGCTAAAGATACTGTGGGGTATGTATCCTTAGTGTCGGTGTGTTGCAAATTACCTTTCACCTTTTTTATGGGAGGCCCCATCCTGAAGGAGTGATTAAGTCTAAGAAGAACCTCTATGGTGATTTTTTGCGCTTTCTTTTATCATTTGGGATTATAATGGCTACTTTATGATTTCTGATACCCTTTCCTACCTTTCAGAGTAATTTAGCACAACTATTTTTGTTGATACTAAAGATTCTAAGAATTTTATTAACTTGAACCTAACTGACTACCTTGAGTTAAGCAACTTACCTGGTTCTATGTTAGGGCAGGTGCCTCCTGGGATATTCCCACCCAGAAGGTTTAGGGGTTGGTTGATTATTAAGTGGTTAACTACTATTTGTATGACAGATTTTGGGCGTCAAAAATCATATGTACCCAATTATCTTAGGAGGTAAGTGGTGGCGAAAGTTTGATATCAAAACTCAATTGAAAGAAAACACATCGATGTTACCTCTTGAGGGTGGACAGGAGTTATTAAATCACTATGTCAGAATTAGACACTCAAGACAATTTGCCCCAATGTGCAAATGTACACAAACCTACCATTATACCACTGCAAAAGCCCACTCCAGAAGTGCCTTTACCTTATTGCTTGGAGGATTTGAATCTTTATTTGATGCGGATTCTGTCAATATCCTGCCAGATAACTCTTTGTTCAAATGTTACTTCAAGCTCTCAGTGGACCTGGTGCTCGAATTCCTCCAACATCTAATGTTGACTCTGTGGGAAGAGGCAGTTTTGGATGTGTGGGTCAGGGAGCAGCTAGCTAAGAGGGCCATATTATGGCAGACTAGTCTGGTATGCATAACAAACTATTTTTAGGGGAAGCAGATGGAACTCTACGCCGTTGTGTAAATTATGCTAACCAGAATAATGTTACCATCCTGATTCTGCATCCAATCCTAATGGAGTCACAAATTATTTTGCTATTTGGAGAAAGACAGTCTTCTCTAAGTTTGATTGCTTAAATGTGGTTAATCATATTTTCATCAAAAAGTGGCGGGATGGCTCACCACATTCTATACCAGGAAGGGGTTTTCCTAAATCTGGGTCATGCCTTTGGGGCTCAATGATGGACCTGCTATCTTCCAACGTCATATTGATACAGCCTTGGGGAGTTGTTAGGTGTATGTGCAGTAGCTTACATGGATGACATCCTAATATTTTCCCTGATCAAGCATACCATGCAATCCATCTAATGCAATTGGTTGAACAATTAAGTGAGGCAAATTGACTATGAAAATAATTAAGAGCGATTTTTTCAGGTCCTAGGTCACCATCCTGAGAAACATCAGTGAAGGGATTCTGTCTCAAAGTGAATATTTGAGCAAAAAAGATGACAGTTTTCAATACCGATTTAAAAATTAGATTATAATTATTGGGGATAATCACCTATTAACCATACCTAAACTCTCAAAAATTGAGGTCTGAACTGATCTGAAAAGGCGACTAAATATTGTTTAACTGACTTGACTAGAATGTCGCTGAATCCCAAAATAAAGAATTAGGTATAGATCATGGCTTGAATATGCTTGATTATTACCCAGAGATATTGCACTCAGATTCTTACTTGTCTTATCCTTATTATTATTATATCAGTAAACTAAGCTAACAGATATCTCTAAGCTAGGCATCTTTTATCTAATAAATTCCTTATGTCCCTCCTTCTACTGTCTGACTTCTGCTATTATATCTCATCTAAATCTTACCTTTAGCCTCCAATCACTATAAATAGTGTGAGTCTTTCCCCTAATAAGAAATATTTTTGAAAATCCACCTTTCCAACTACTAGATAGTGACAACCTCAATTGAATACACCAACCTAGGAGTTTTCCCCTTGGTTGAAAACTTTAATCTATTAAAATAAACCTTTCTATATCCATCGCTCAGTTCTTCAGGAACCAGGCCTCTTTCTCCAAGGATGAGTGGTTTAACACCCCTATGTCCTACCAATTGTGTTCAACGAAGGTCATATGATTACTCAAGACAAGTCTAAGGCAATTTATGATTGGCCAACCCCAACCTCAGTTTAGGAGTTGATGTGCTTTTTGGGGCTTTAACTTCCTTAAAAGTTTAGAAAAAAGTTTTGCTGAGGTGGCAACGCCTTTATATAAGGATAGTGGTGCAAATTCTTTCAGTTTTATTCTAAACTAGAGTATGCCTTCCAAGCAGTGAAATCCACTCTGCTTTCAAGGTCATAGCTCCACCACGGAGACCCTGAGAGGGAATTTATAGTGGTTACAGATGTTTCAAATTTTACAATCGTTATTGCACTCTAACAAGAGTTGTAAGATGAAGTTGAGCATCTTGATCGATATTTACTTTCTCATAAAATGTCCCTACCTGAGCTGAACTAAGCTGTTTATGGTAAGGAACTATTGGCGGTAGTGGAGGCGCTGGCCTATTTCTTCATCATCTACATGGTTTGTCTAAGCCGTTAAACGCGGTTACATATATTTTTGTTCATTGTTGTACTACCAGTATTTTCATGTCCTGACCTCATGGAAAACATGGTGGCATGATATCCTTGCCCAATTTGTGTTCTCCTATGAGTTTTACGAAGGATAAGGAGAGTGGTTTAATTTACCTACTCAGTTGGAACCCTGCATTAGCAACTTATCACAAAGAGGTGGATTTTCACAACACCCATTTGGGTCTTCCTCCCGGTAAAGTGGATTCTGAGAGACCTCCACCATAGCATGTGTGCAAATTCTTGCTTTAATAGAGTACATGTGAGAGTATAGTATGTTCAGAAACAGTTATCCTTTCAGAGCCTTCGTTGGCCAATTATACTATTGTACTGTCCAATTGCAAGCTGAATCAAGAAGATATAACCAAAGGATACCATGTAAAGGTTGAGATGATATGGTTACAGGGGCGTTATGGGTTCCTAAGGGACCACTCCATTTTTTAGTGATCAATGAACACCACGAAGGCTTAACTGTAGGTCACCCAAGAAAGACGAATAATTTAGAGCTGATCCAACTGACATATAAATGGAAGAACCTGCCTGCATAGGTGGCAAGGTGTTCAAAGGAGTGCCTGGATTGAAATAGGATAAAAACAAATTTTCACCTCTCTCCGAGTTTTTAGTGCCTGCCCAAAAGTTTCAGGATCCTGGACTAAAGTGTCCATTAATTTTACTGCAGAGCTGCACTTTTCAGAGGGCTATGATGCTATCATGGTAGTAATGGACCGGTTTACAAAGTTCTCCCATTTCATTCCATGTAGCACAACAATGATGGCGGTGCAGATGGCTAAAATAATTGTTTCACATGTGTTCTCTCATTCATAGGTTGCCCCAGGAGAATATTAGTGACCATGGATCTAGTTCATGTCCCTATTCTAGGCTGAGTTGTGTAAAACTCTTCAGATTCGTCCATGCCGTTATACTGCCTACCACCCTCAATCTGATGGTCATACAGAACGATTGAACAATTGCCTTGAACAGATTTGCATTGTTACACTCCATGTATTACTCTGTCTTGGGCTCCAAATATCACTATGATCCAAGCTAATTATAACTACGCACAACATGCTTCAATGGGGTGCTCTCCATTCTCGTTAACTATGGGGTTAGCCCACCTTTAAAAATGGAGCCCAGATGTGGGTTTAAGGTGGAAGCGGTGGTGGAATTTGTTAATCCATCAAGAAATTACACAACGGGGTCAACACGAATCTGGATGTTGTTATGCAGAATTACAAGGAGATGATTATTGTTATAACTTCGGCGATATACTTGGGAATATGCCATAGTAGTTGCACAGGGTCAAACCCACTGAGCAATGGATAAATAATATAAAG
Source organism: Massospora cicadina (assembly GCA_022478985.1). Taxonomy (NCBI): domain Eukaryota; kingdom Fungi; phylum Entomophthoromycota; class Entomophthoromycetes; order Entomophthorales; family Entomophthoraceae; genus Massospora; species Massospora cicadina. Next base: position 134,589 of record JAKSZP010006701.1, read on the forward strand.
ATTGTTGGTCTGTCATATAAACTTAATAAAGTATTATAAAATATGAGGCTATCGCCTCAACTGCACTGCTCTATTTAAAACCATGACTAGCAGACTCTTTTTTGCTTAAAATATCTTTCTTCCCATTACCACTCTCTTTTTCTTCTCTTCATATAAAAGACCCCCTTCTTGTCTTCTCATCCCACTCATATCTTCGTTGCTTTGATCAATTCTGCCCCTTCTTCTTAGCTATTAATCATTCAGCGAAATTGTCTGGTTTTGCCTCATCATTAAAGCTCTGGCGGAATTCACTCTATTCGCCAATTGACATATTAAGTTTAAATCCCCTTCAGCGATTAAAATACAATCCGCTAAACTAAATATGACTTATCAGCCAGTCATGCCAATTTTTTTGACATTACCCCCCCTTGACTGGATGATAAGTCCCTTATTGTTTATAAGGACACAGGAACTTAGAAAGTACATGGTTGATAATACGACCACCCAGGGTTCCTTGATGGTGTAGGCATTAATTCCAGTCTTCTTGGTTGTTTAAAACAGCCAGGTCTAAATGTTAGCAAGCTTGTTCTTCACTACCAAATCTATGTTGGTCATGGAACAAGACATATTCTCTTATGATAAACTGTGGGAGTCCGCTAAGTCATCTTTAGTCAGCCACCTGATCACAAATCTTCTTTGCTAATCTGGTTGAATATGCTTTCATTTGTAGTCTTATCAGTGTGTCAGTTAGATTGGTCATTTAGCGCTGCGGTTCTACTCCACAGGTGTCCTCCACACAGGAGTAAAGCAATGCGGGCAAAGCCAGATGTCTACCATAAAGTAATTAAAGGGACTTATCCCCATCATCCAAATGAAAGGCAATAGTGTACGCAAAGATGGCGGTAGATAGAAGGGTACTCTATTCAAATGGCCAATCAGTTACAAGCTTATGGAGAATGTTCACCATGGTTCCTTTAACACGTTCAACCATTCCACCAGATTTGGGGTGTTATGGGGTTGTTAAGACACCGTGGATGACCATTAACTCATTCAACTTAAAAAAGACATGCGATGTAAAATTTGTTTAATTGTCCATGAGAATAGACTGCGGACAGCCAAGACGCTGTATGACACACTCCATATTGAACTTGGCAGCGGTAATAGACCCTATAAACTGATCACTATTGGTTCCACCAACCTTATCAAGTGGTTGATCACTACTAGTATATACTTAGAGCGGTTTGCACAAGTTGTCAGAGGGCTCATTGCATCAAGGGAAACAGTGTGCCTCACGAAATGGGGCATAACCAGATGGTAAGTAGTTTTCTTGTGGAAAGGTCTCTACTTGACACCGTTGACAATAAGCAACCGTCTCAAGCACAACATAGTGCATGCTCTCCCAATTGTAACAGGGTCGCGAGAACTCCATCGTCTTTTGCAAACCTTTATGACCAACCTCTCTATGAGCATCCATAATAATTGCAGGCCTAGAGGAAGGTTTCTGAATCTCAGCGTTGAATCGCCTATCCGCTTATACAGTTCCCCATTGTCCAAAAAGGTATCCCATCGCAGCCCATCCAGCACTTTGATCACCTGTAAAGGCTAATCATGGTATTTGCCCACAATCATCTTTTCATAAATTGTGTCCACCAAATCCACTGTAATGGGGACCATTGGTAATCCTGAGAGACAGTCCGCATTATGGTGTCTCACCCCTGGCCAGTATACAATCTCAAAGTCATAGGCTTGGAGCTTCCAGGGCCCATCATACAAGCCAACCTTCAGGTCCCGCAGATTCTGCAGCCACTGAAATAGATGCATGATACGTGACCACTTTAAATTAGCCCCTTAAAGGTATACCTGAAACTGTTTATATGCATATATTACTTCTAAGCACTTCTGTTTAGTCACGGTATAATTCTGTTCAAAGAATTATAAGCTTCGGCTACAAAACGCAATATGGTGCTCCACACCATCATCATCCTTCTGTGATAATAATGCCCCTATGGTAGAAAGTGAAACGTCCGTTTTCACAATAAATTATTTTTTGAAAGTAGGGTATTGTAAAACTGGCGCACTAGCCAATGAGGTTCACAAGGCACAAAATCATTTTGACAACGTTCAGTTCAGTCAAAGGTGGCGTTTTCTTCAATAGCTCGATGAGAGGCACCCCAATACAGCTGAAGTTAGGAATGAACCGCCAGTTTTAACTGACCATCCCCCAAAAACACCTGGATATGTCTCTTATTAACTGGCTGAGTCATCTTAGTATAGAATCCACCTTGGTTGGCTGAGGTTTAGGCCTTTTAAGTCTACCACAAAAATGAGATATTCCAGTTGCTCCTTAAAAAATGTGATTTCTGAGGCTTGATTTTTATTTTAGCATCAGCAAGTCGGTGTAACACTTGTTTTAAGTAGTTGAGATGCTCCGTGAAAATCTGTGAGAACATATTTGTATTGCCGAGGTAGACTAGGACTGCTTCAGGTCCCCCCAGATGGTGCTTTAGCTCGCTGGAATGTAGCTGGGGCATTGCACAAACCCTGTGGCATACGAGTTGGCTGAAACAACCCTTTTGAGGTGATTATAGCGCGTTTTTCCTGTTCAACCACTGGTAACTCGATTTGCCAGTAACCTAATATCAAATCCATAATGGAGAAGTAGTTTGAACTGCCCAAACGATCTAGAGCGTCATCAATTCATGGAAATGGGTATGATTCCTTTTTCATGATACTTTTAAGCTTCTGGCAGTCAATTACTACTCAATTAGTGCCATCCTTTTTCTTAGAGATTAGCACAGCGACACCCAGGGACTCTTTGGTGGCACTAACACCCCTGTTCAAACAATCTATCCACCTCATTGGATACAACTTCTTCCTCAGATCTCAAGCAATGGATAGTCAGGACCAGATGGGAGGGTGATCTACCTTATCCAACCAATGAACAACTCTGCACGCACATCCCAAATAATGGTTGTTGGATGCGGAAATTATTTGGTATTTTTTTAAACAGCGCCATCACTTTATCTTTCTGTTCCTTCAATAGCCCAGCTGAGGCTCCATGCGGAACCATGATAATTATGCCGAAGAAGGTTTTTACTAGTAGACCAAGGTCCTCCCAAGACCCAAAACTGTGATAATGGTACACCTTGTCAATAGGAGTCTGGTGTAGTTAAGCCACCACTTGGTGCCTTTTGACCGTCATAGATTCAATCTGTAAGTTCGCTATTAACACCTTAACTTCCCCTTCCCTAGTAACAATAGTCCAGGAGCTACAAGGGGTTCTAGTCGCAATTTCTGGTTTGGCCCCATAACTTCCCCATATAGCCCTTCAAGGACATCTATTTCGTGCTCCTTCCCTATTGATCACATGGTGCCCAAAAAATATACTTAAAGTGTTTTGCATCCAGAGTAGGTTTTCATTATATTCATAAATCTAATAGACAGAGCCCTGATCTTCCGCTTCATCTGCCAATACCAAACAGGCTTCACACTGTCGCTATGCATGAGATTAATTTGAATGGTATGAATTGGGTCCTTTGGGACTCTGTTGGAGGTAAAATAGATGTGGATCGTTGTCCCAAAATATTAAAGGTTTGTTTCACCATATTGACCACTGCCCTGTTTCGCCGCATTAATGCATCCCTGATCAGAATGTCATAATTAATGTTAAGCATAACTACCGCCAGGGTGGATGCACTGACTGAACCAAACTTAAGAGGCAAAGCACTGTAAGCGTCCTCAAACACAGTGCTCTGGGACCACGCTGTTCCATACACTACTTGGTATTCCACATCAGGCATCAGATAGCTGAGTCATGAGCTTATTAGATATTATATTGTTGGGAGCACCAGTATCTATAATAGCCTAGATTTGCTATTAATACAAAAATATCACAGTATGTACACTCCAGTAAAAAGAAACGTTGGTATAAATTACATGAACATCCAAGGGCTTTTTTTAGTACTAGATGGTCCCAATCATCCAAGGGATTTTGTTATCCAGAAAAGCAAGAATACCAGCGCTGACATAGGATACTCCTGGGCAATTTTCTCTAATTAAATCTCCACTTCCACCCCCTCTAGAGCTGCAACATTTTGTTGAGGTCCGACTTTGACTGTACCGTTTTGCTCAAGGTTTTCCAGGTGTGCAGTTTTTGTACTTCACAGCAGACTCCAAGGCTTCGTTATTCTGATCTCTCCCTCAGTTAGAGGCAGAGATATTGAAGGGATTTGCTGATATAATAAGTGTCTGGGTGGGTACTGAGACCAACGCAAAGTGACTTGTGGGAATCATCAGGGACAAATAAATCTGGATTAGCAGAGGTAAAGCGTCCCGTCTCTACTCTGCTCAGACTTTAATATGTTCAAAAAGGGTGGGCAGTACTTAATTAACATGTAGGTTACTAGGGGACAAGCTGCATAATGGCCTCTTTGGACGCATGAGAAACAAGCATTTGTAAACAGCTCTCATCTCCATATCACCCATGAAGGTCTTGGTTTTAAGTTAAACGATGGACTGTAATTCGCCCAAGGATATTCTTGAAGAGCATAAGGAGGCCGGAAAGGACCTTTCAAAGTGTTAAATGGTCGAGTATTACTCAGTGGATTATAACCAAGTCGCTGTTTTTCATTTCCCAATAGGGATTTTATAGCGGCCACAGGAGCTTTCAGTTCCAAGTTAAGCTCGCTAAATGTGACAGATAGACGGTGTAAGGATTTTAATATTTTAAGCAGGGGTACATTATCCTGCCAGACTGCTGCCATAGTATTAAAGATTTCACGGTATGGCTTCACTTCAGCAGTCATTGCAAACTTCACTCGCCTCAGATAACATCCCTGCTCCTAGTAACACATGTGCTTCAGCAGTGAAGCAGTCAGTGAACTTTGTAGAGACTTATTCTGCTGAAACCCAATAGTTTAAAACTCAACCTTTCGTTGTATCATCTTTGCTACACCGCCAAATAACCGCAGCACTATGTCCTTCACCTCCTGATAGGTCAAAGAGCTGTTTGGGAGGTGGCATATAACTTGGTCAACTCTTCCAACATCCAAGGCGGAAATCAACAACTTGGCCTTAAGCTGATCTGAAGCCCCATCCACCGCAATTTTGAACCTCTTGAAAACCCGTGTATGTTTCAATCACAGTTAAATGGGGAAGCGTGTAGGTGCAGACCTCCTCCTCCCTAGCAACACTATCCAAGTTGCGCTCTGCACAGTGGAGCCGCTCTGCAGTGTCTTCCAAATGTTCACTGAGTTGTCTGGCTTGGAAACCAACCAAATGCAGTTGTTTGAAGGCCTCATCAAGCTGCTCCATGGTACCCTTTCTTTTATTTAACCAAGGCAAGCTGACCAGGGGACAGGCATTACCAAAAGAAAGAAATGACATGAAACCTGAACAGGGTCAACTCTGCCAAAGAAAGTTTTTCCACCTCCAGATCGGGACTCAAATTTTTCTGGTTATGTCATGGGTAAGGTTTTCGTGTTCTTTGACCTAACAACCGCTAATAGCTTCCTTTAGCTGTCACCCCAATTGATGTGCAAAGGGCAGGAATCAAACCTGGAACCTTCAGGTATGTAGCTGTATGCCCTTACTGACTCGCCTTCCACCCCTCCATGGTACCCTTTCATTCATGCAAAATCATCGCTTGAGTCTGAAGTATTGAAGCGAACAAGTTTTAAATCCGCATATTGGGATATCTCAATTTACTAGAGAAGTGGCCAATCAAAATGAGATGGCTGCTCCATTTACTTTGGTGACTATCAAGGGTTAGGTGTGATTGATCAATGGGCCCCTGTAGTGAGCACCACTGTTAAAACTTTGGTGATATACTTGAAATACGCCATAGTAGTTGCAAAGGGTCAAACCAACTGAGCAATGGATAAAAGATATAAAGTTACTGTTCTGTCATATAAACGTAATAAACTATTATATAATATTAGGCATTCGCCTCAACTTCACTACTTTATTTAATATAATATGACTAGCAGACTCTTTCTGCTTACAATACCTTTCTCCTTTTACCACTCTCTTTCTCTTCTATTCTTCTAAAAGACCCCCTTCTTGTCTTCTCATCTCACTCATATCTTCGTTGCTTTGATCAATTCTGACCATTCTGATTAGCTATTAATCATTCAGAGAAACTTGTCTGGTTTCTCCTCATCATTCAGGCTCCAACGAAATTAACTCTATTTGCCAAATTGACTATCCAAGTTCAAATTTTCATTTAGCAATTAAAATAAAATCTGCCAAACTAAATATGATTTATTGGCCAGTCATCCCAATTTATTGACATTTATGATAAGAGTTAAGTATTCCGGCATAAAAGGAGGGTGATCTCGTGATTCTTGATGCTACAAAATATTTCAATCAAGCAGCTATGCAAAAAACTGGGCCAAGGAGGATAGGGCCTTTGTCAGGATACACCCTCATCTGGATGAAGCCTCTTACTTGGGGGTTGTAACTCAATAATATTTCTTAAAAACAAAAGTCATATTATGCTCCTCATTAAGTTAGTTGTCTAATTCAATGTATCAAGAATCATTGCCAATAGCTATGATTACTATTTTAATAAATTTGCTGTTCTAAGTCAACAGGGATTGATCCTGATAGCAGGTTATGCTTAAATGATTACTGGCAACTTAAGCCAATGAAAAGATCCTTTGATAAAGATACTTAAATTTATAATCTGATTATTTTTTTCCAATTGCAACAATATGTCATCTAATTCAATCTAGAATTATTGTTTTGTAAATTTTTACTGGTAAAGATAAGCGAACAAAAAGCCCATTAAGGCTTAGGCAAGTGTGTTAAAAGGCACAGGGTCATGTTTTGCACCATCCAAGGTTAGAAAACGCCTCAGTGAGACGGAGAAAAGCACAAAATAAAAACCGTGGGGTATTACCCTTTAGAAAAAAAAGGCAGGCCAAGTGAAACAAGTATATTAGAACACCCTATTCCAAACCTCTGTCAGCAGTGAAATATGGCTCTTTGATTTTCCTAGGAGTGGAGTCTTTGGCCCACTGGGAAAAGAATAATGATAAAGTGCACATATATTTTCAAGCAAACCATGTATATGACGCCTCGCACTATGGCCCATGGTTGGTTGGACCTTGGATTTAAAACGACAGATGAAGCAGATGCTGCTACAAAGATGCACGTGGTGGTCAACCTCCAAGATGGTTAATGGGTGGTTGAGACAAAGCGCACATGCCAGAAAAACTAAACAGATTTTTTGTTTCTTTTGATTAACTTGCTACTAACGTGTCTTGCACAGTCATTGAGGAACACCTCCATGAAGGGCTTGGCACCTATGTCAACACAATCTCCTAAGAGATGCAAATGTTTTACATTATACCTAAACTTATTATGCGTTTGGCTATTGAAGTCATTATCCCAGATGAAGATACCGTGATAGAAATAACTTTATCTCACACTTCACTACCCTCAAGATTGATGGTAGTACAGGTGAACCTTCCAGGGCAAACGGTGGACAGTGCACCGCCAATCTGCACCTTCTTCCAGGCTTTTGGCCAATGAAACCTTACCTGCCCTGTAAAAGAGGGCTTTAAACCCCACAAATTTGCTTTGGAAGTGATGGATTTATCCGATGAAACTCTGAAAGTATTTTTATACTACTTCCACATTTATATGGGGCGAGAAAGGCTGATATATAACATTTGATCCTGAGTTACCGCAGGAATGTAAGTAGGCCATACAGGCCCACTGAGCAGCGGCCAAAACAGCAGCCTCAGCGGCGTCTACCATCTTGCCTTATCAGATTTAGACTAACAAGGTGTAACTTATCCCTTGGAAGAACTCCAATCGACTTCAATCAAATTGTGCCAACCAGCCCGTGCTAACCCTCAGGGCTTTGCACATATGCATATGCAACCTGCGCACCAATCAAAACAAAATCCACCTAACCAAATTTAAACAAATTTTGTGGTCCCACAATTGGTGCACAGCAAGTACACCATAGTACTAGATTTTATAAACCAAAAAAACCAACTTTCCTAAGACAAAAACTATGAAGGATACCTCCTACACTCCTGACTCTGTATACAAATAGTGTCTTTTCAGTCATGGAGCATTGGCACTCATGGAAGATGAATGGGAAGGGCAGTGGGCCCTCCCTTACTCCTGAGACCTGATGAGCATCTCAGTAACAATTGGGATGTTGAACATCACAGGACCTTGAACTATCCTTCTTTTTCTTAAAAGTGATTTTCAGATAAAAACTTACCTGTTAATATCTGGCAACCCGGAATCCCAATGTCCACTAGGTGAAGAGGATGCATGGGTATGCATGCTCATCTACTGTATCTTTTTGGTCGCTGAACTGTAAGGTGTTAGTACAGGTGACCAATAAATTTAAATTTATCTCAAATATCATTTATGAATAGCTTCGTACTGGATGTTACATTCTCGTGGTGTGACGTTGTACATACCATTACTAGCATCTCCGCCCTGACCTGTGAGCAGCTTCATTTGTTTTCTTTTGTATGTTGCCATTCTCCTCATTCCACCTAATACGTTCATGGTTGGCGATATGAACTGTTAGACAAACCCAGCCACTGACTGGTGGCTATCACGGTTGATCCCCCACAGAGACACATGAAGCTTTGCATCCTGAAGGCTACCCTGTGCCTCTATGACACCATTCCCAAACACTCACCTCTGCTACTTATTATGTCTCGCCATATCCACAATGGTAATTTGCTGTCTATGTCACATATAGACCTCATTATTGCACCATTGAGTTTTTTCCCCAAAATACCACACTTTACCACAATGAAAAAAGATTTCTCTGACAGTAGATTGGTTTTGACGACTTTTATTCCGTCATGCTTTGTGGAACAGGCGCCCAGATGGACCAAACTTCACTCAGTTAGTCTCACAATGCCCGAGTTCTTCCACTGGGTTGAATATCTAACTTTGACATATGAGTTTTTAACTCCTTTCTGTGCTGTTCCCCTCAACATGGTTGGCCTTCAAATTGCACACAGTTTCTTGTGCATGCCATGTTTCATCATTCTGCTCACGCGCTGCCTCAGAAGTTATTAGGCATAATCTAGCGGAAAAAGATCACCTGGTAAGCAACATCCCAGCTGTTGGTTGCAGCCCTTCCTGGGGCCTCAAGTGGGCTGAAGTGTCCGCCCACTTGAACACACTGGTAAGAGAACACAAACACCGCAATAGTCTTCAATACAAAGCAAAAATAATATTCTGGGTGAAACATGACCTGCATAATTTTTCAAGCAATTTTTCACCCCTAAATAAAACATGACCTGTTCACAGGTTAGGTTGTTAGATAAATCCATTGCAGATACACCAGAGGAAGTGTCCACTGCAATTTACACTTTCTACTTCAAGAAGTACCGGTCTGACCCTTTAAAGCTGCTGAAGTTTACTCTTTCCTTGCCAGTGCACATATCTGCACTGTTTCCCAATTTCTGAACTTTATAAATTTAGTATCACGTGAAAAACTCTGGTTTGCCATTTGCGGTGTGCCCTTGAAATGCTCAGGCCCAATGAAATTCCTTATGAATTAAAAAAATATATAATGAAATACAAAACCTTCTGTTAGCCTCAATGAGTAATTGTTTGTTTGAGACATACCTCCTTTATGGTGGCCAAGAAGCTTATAAGGTAACCATGTTTAAGAAGGGGGATAAGCTGGATTTGGCAAAATGGCGCCCTATCTCTCTTACACTGTTACAAAAAAATTTACCAAGATTATGGAAAAGCGGCTTGGGGAAGTTGCCTCTAATGAAATATCTCCTGAACAATTTGGCTTCATAAACAAAAAATTAATATGGGACAATGTCCATATGGTAGCCAACATCTGCCAATCTCCTGCTACTGATACGCTTGTGTTCCTGTATCAGCAGAAGACCTATGATCATGTAAGTTGGGATTACCTTAGAGCTTGCATCCACAAGTTTCATCCCCTGTCTCATTTTATTAATTGGGCAATGGTGCTTACTGAGTCAGCCAAAAATAGCTGTCCGTGGCTCAGGTTTCCTATATGATTTGGTTTGCCACCAAAGGGGTCTCTGGTAGGGTAACCGTCTAGGTCCTCTGGTATAAAACTTTTTCTTGATCAGCTTCTCTGCAATGTTAATTCACGTCTTGATGGTTACATGTACAAGGCTAGGCACCGATCAGATTGCCTTCATTTGCTAATGATTGTGCGTTTTGGGTTTCTAGTAACTATGATGCGCGTTTCCTGGAGAAAACCATACAGGTTTACTTAAAGCTAGTAATGCAGCCTTAAATGCAGTAAAGTCTAAATCATCATCATGGGTAGGTACTAGTATCACTGGTCAACTGTCACCACAGCTCAGAAGCATCTGCCTGTTTCATGGCCACTTGCTTGTTTCTCAAGGCCGTTCTCTCACGTCCCCCTCTTATGCTCCCATTTGTTGCCCGGCCCACTGTGGGCCCCATTCACCACTTGGTAGTATGTCTGGAAGTGGGAGTATATCCAACTCTGTAATGGAAAACTAAATTTTAGACAAAGTAGCTAAGCGCTTCGCCTAACTGAGAGGTCAGCAAACAGGCCTGACGGTCCAGTTAGTGGTTGCCATCTCACTACTTCTGCCCATTGTTTAGTTTGCTACGCACGTTATTGATTTTTCTCCCTTCTTCTTTTAAATCCTCTATGCCCTCATCCAAGGGTGGCTATGGCTAGGCCGCCCTCACTCTGTGCGTCTGGACGTCCTATTTGGCCCACACATAATGGAGGTATAAACTGCTCAACTACTTGAACATGCATCCAATATACTTGACTCTTGGATCAAAAAGGTTACTAACCCTATAATACCCACCATGCACTAGTCTCACGCGGCAAGGTCCAACTTTGCTTAAGCTCTTAACCTATGCAATCCTGAAATCCCTACTCCTCTGGTAAACTACTTGCTTCACACCCCTCTGCTTCAGGCCCTCACGGGACTCATTCCACTTCAAACAGATTCTTCTGATCATGAAGAGCACAGATTAGAGAATTGGCATCAGTGGTCACAACTCCCATAGGGGACGCCCTACCCCCTTTTTTACCCAAACACATTGCAGGAAAGTTGTTATGCATAGCACGGATCTTCGCCAGCCTCATATAATAGCCAAAAAGACTATCTCAACATGATGGACATCCCTTACTCTTTGGCCACACAGAAGTCCAATTGGATGTATGCCCACCATCCTCTAATGAATCCCATGATTCACGACCATGTAATGAGAAGCCTGAATAGGGTGTACCACACTGCAGAGCAATCCAACACCTCTTGGTCTTCATGTGTGGAGTGTGGCCAATATGGTTCATTAGTCTGCTTTTGGAAGATGGTCCGCCGTCTAGGCGATCTGGCGTGAGGTTATGTGTCTATTTCGCCAGGACCCAGATCAGGCTTTCAGCCTGTATAAGGACATCTTCGCTTTTTATATGAACTCCCCCATCCAACCATCTCATCATGCCTTAGTTATTGCCATCACTTTTCAATTACATACTATTGTCTTGGGAACTCTTTCTATAACTTCTCCCACCCTTATTAAAGCTTTCAATAGCTTCCAATACAACTAACAGAAAACTTCCAAGCCTGGTTGTTGGGACTTTTGCCATCTGATAAAATCATGGGTTCTTCTCCTATTCATAGTTCCCAGGAGAAAAATGCACAGGTTTAGTATGTGCACGATTCACATTTCTTGATAAGAAAAATATTTAATTGATAATAGTATGACGACTATTATACGTAGTGGAATAGAAAAAACCCAATATGGTCCAACGCTAGACCTGTAATAATCCACGAAATACTGGTGATGTCAACTATAGGGACTTCTTCCATGTTCCGTCTAACTTGTTCACTCTCAGATTCAGAGGTTTCCAGCCTTTCTTGTCACTCTGAGTTGGCGGAGAACACACGTTTAGGTTCAACTTCCTTTCTAAAGATCCTTGATATTAATCTCTTTATACAACAAAAGAGCCCACAATTATTGTATACCACAACAATAATAGCTGAAGATTAATAGAACTTTTGTCCCTAACGGAAGAGCCTTTTTCTTTCAATAGGATGAATCTTGTTTTAGTAATATGAATTAATAATGAATAAATAGGTGGAATATGGTGCCCAACCCTTGGTTGAGCCTCAGCTATGAAACAACAGCTGTTGCCATTGAACTTCCCTATGATGTCTCATCAGTGATGGTCTTCTCCATTGGGTTAAAATTCCCTGTTGGATGTCCGTGAGACCTGAAAGAGATAGATCCAAAAACTTGTCCCTAATGTATCCCGCTTGATCACAGCGAACCTACCATATTTTGCTAGTGAACTGCTTAGGTAATTGGACTCTTTACCCATTATGGCAGGTTGCAAACCAACTGATTGACCCATTAGTTGCAGGTGGCATCACTCGCCTTGCAACTAATACTTAAATTACTAATTAGTTGGTGATGAAACCTGACATATCCTAATTGATACACCTGATAGTCAATACATGATCAACTATCAGATGCCTCATTTTGTTGGCAACTCTGCCCGAGGAGATCTTAAAACTCACAAGGATTGGCTCTGATGGATCTGAACCTGGCGAATTACCCAAAATTTCCAAACATTATTAACCCAAAATTAGGGTCAACCAATATCAATTCACTCACTAGTAAGACCTATTCCTTAGTAATCCAACAGGACCTAGGAGGCTGAAAAAATGGGCAAAAATCCCAACACATCCCCCTCTTGCATAGATTTCCAGCGAGAATATGATCAGGACAGGAGAATGCTGCCTCAGACCATGTTAAATATTTCCTGGCTTCCAGCGGAGCACAGCTGATCTGCACTCAACGCAGCTCAGGACAACCTTTGGCATGTGGTTCTCTCCCTTTCCTTCCTCACTACTGCCTCCTCTGAGCTCAGTACTCACGACCCACTTAGATGCCAGGTTAATCAATCTACTCATGATGATTCTAGCCCATGAAAGCCAGTTTTCCCCCTGTTAGTGCATACAACCTATTGTAATATTCAAGATCTTGGTTCAGCGTTCTTAATTTCCTGATCTCCTCCTCACCCTTGACAGGAGGTCACTGCCGTCAATGTCTGTCTTGCTGCAAAATTAAGGATGATCAATTATATTCGCTCTTGTTATTTTCTCTTACTAACTTTTTTGGTCATATCATTCTTGCATTTTTTTCTTTTGATTTTATTCATTAATTTTGAGACTAATCTCTCCGAAATTAGAGATTAATTAATAACAAAGTGAATAATGCTGACTATTATAAAAAGTCCAACATCCTCCCTCAATTCCAGCTCATATATTGAATTTAAATTCTCATTACCAGAAATATCTTGAAAACTTTCTGACAAAAATGCACGGCTCTTCCTATTGATGAGACATTCTTCATAAAGATTTATCTTTTATGGTCCCCCAAGAACCCTTACTCAAGTCAAGCACCAGTAGGCAGATTTCCGCTGGATTACCGGAAAAAGTAATTGATTCTAATGAAACCAGACTTTCAACCATCTCAAATAACTCGCAGCCAATTATCCTTCTGTCAACAATTCCCAATTTGGACTTTGATACTCTCCTAGATTTGGCTCCTTTTGCGCATAACCCTACTATTTTTGAGCCTCTTGAAGCAATGCCATCCAATATTTTTCAATCATTTTATGCTGGATCCAAATTACTTCATGAGTTCCTTTTTATGTTTGGACAATATTTTCAACCAGTTTATCTTTCAATCAAACTTGCCATTGGAAATCACAAACATTTTGAGATCCCCTATGCCAAATTAAAAAATTTAAGTAACCAAGGCTCTTTCCATAGCTCTGAATCCCTTCATTCTCTCAAAAATCTTAGATTGAGACACTGCAGCCTATGCCCTTCGTTTCTCAGGCAAAGTTCTCTGAAGTTAATCACAAAGCTTCCAGCCTCCCCCAAATCACATTGTTCATTCTGTTTTTCTATCCAAGAATCTCGTAGTCGTCTTCTTCAGGATGCCATCTGCTCCTTGCATGAATACCTTATTTCTTGCGCTTCTCATTGCTACCTCCCCTTATGGCTCTGATTGGGGGCATGCTTTGGTAACCTCAGCCTAGTATCCCTTGCTCTATGCCGGCTCACATGTCCAATGTTCTTGATAAAGCCCATCTGCAATTTCTCAAGACTGATCTTCTGGCGCCAGTGCCATGTTGGGATTACTCAGGGTTATTTGCTGACTGCCTCTTATTAATCTGTTGCTTCCCTCCCCCATTCTAGGGTAATGCTATTAGAAAGTACTGACATTTCAATTTCTCTTCCCCTTGTCGCATTATCTCAGGGTTCAGCCTTCACTCAATGAAATTGACTTCACATAGGTCTATCTCTCGTTAGCGTTCAAACTCAAATAGATTTTGACTTTTTATCTACTCCTAATGTTATAGATCCCCCCTTAAGAGGCAACATAGGCGGAATTATCCCACGCTTCAAGGATAACAAATTAAGATTATAAACGTAAGTCTTTTTTATGTGTATGTATTGTTATAACATTTTATTTCCATATTTTTATCAATTTTTATTGTCTTTTCTATCATATTTTTATATTGGACATGACCTTCACTTGGTTCAACGGTTCATCTTTTTACTTATTATTTCCCCAAACAGCTTCCTAGGTATACTCTGACCTAACAGTTTTTATGGTTCAGATGTCTAATTTTTAAGACTTAACCATTTATTTTGTTCAGAGGTCCTTTTTTAGGACTTAACCAAAAAAATGTCAGGAAATAGCCATTTTAATGATTCAGCGATCCTTTGGGAACACTTATATTGTTTTTCATTTGAATCCACTGCTTTAGATGATAGCATGGACCCGATTAACAATCCTTCCATCTACAAGGTATTGATGGAAAATACGTCTGTCACCATCTTGGCAATAATCTCAAATGGAGCTGACCATAGCGCATCTGTCTTTTTTCTTCTTCCAAAGCCATGCATGTCACAATAGGCTACTTTATCGCCTACGTGATATATGGATAATGCCAGTCAGTTCTTATCATCCATTATTTTGGCCTTAATTTTCTTCTTCAAGGTTTTATTAGATGTTTGCAATTGCATTTTGATTAGTATATATGAAATTCCTAGCAAGCACTGCTCAGCACTCATCCCCAATGTTGGTTCAACCACCAAATATATAATTGGTAGTAACGCGGCCTTCCTTCCATACAACAAATCAAACGGCGTTTTTCCTGTTGCTGTATGATGACTGATGATATATGCAAACGTCACCAAACTGAGGTATGTTCCCCATGTGGAAGTCCTTCCAGCGACCTTATTCCTCAGCATCATCGCCAGCTTCCATTTACTCGTTCTACCAGTCTGTTCATCTCTTGCTGGTAAGGTATTGATATGACTCTTCAGATCTCCATGATTCATTCAACTTCAGGAACGCGTGGGATGAGAAATATCTTCCATTGTCGCTTAGCAAGACTTGCAGGCATCCATGGCGGTATACAACTTAATTAGATAATTTGTGCAGTACTTTGAAGCGTCTTTTTTGTCATGGCCTTTGTCTTGACCCACCTGGTCAGATGATCGATTGCAACTATTATATTTGACTCCATCTGTGCTCATGGTCAGTGATCCCATCACATCAATGGACACTGTATGCCAGGAAAATCCAGTGTGGGCCAGTCAATATCCATTTGTGTTCTGGTGAGTTTTTGAAACTAAACTCCACCACGCAAGCGAGATAATTTTCCACGTCATACTTGATAGACTCCCAGCAAAAGTACTGGCAGATGCAGTCAGTTGTCTTCCTCATGCCTCCATACCCAACAACCTTATGCGTGGCATGAATGATTGCCACTCGTTATGATGTTCTTGGTAATAATAGTTTTTTTCATTAAACATCTTAAACACTTAACCATCTTTGTCTTTCTGTTTTCCATCCCTTTCCAAAATGCACCTTGGATCTCTTGGGGCTTGTTCCTAATTTCTACATTGATCATTCTCTGAAACAACTTGTTATAATTTTGGGCAGTATTGTTAGGATCTCCCATAAGGATTGCACAGGCTGACCCCCTGAAAAACAGACAGACGATATGGGAATTGTTAGTCCTTCAAAAACACTGGAAAATATAATAAATTAGGAGCAATTGCCCTGACGACACTTTTATTTATTTTAATAATCACAGTGACTCTTCGCTGTTCTGCTCTCTTCACCATTAACAACTTTATTCTTTTAATCGCCCATTTAGCTTATATATCAGCAACTTTTAAACGATGCCACTCTCATAGCTTAGGCTATTCTATGACGCTGATTCTCCTTGGTTTTGGATGGTATTCTTCAATTTTCTATAGCCCTAATTTGAGGCGAACTAAGGTATTTGTCAAATGTCAACATTGCCTTATTGCCTTATTTGTAGGTGATATAAAAAAAACGTTATATCCCAATATCGCCTCATCTCAAGGCGCTTGAAACTCATATATATCATCCTAGTTGGGTGATTCTCGCCATTCCGCCATATCTCTTCAAGGATTATTGTCCAGTCATATCAGAATCTCAACACAGCTCATCAGCATGTTGGTATACCACTTTTATTGGTAACCATGATAAGCCATCCACATTCTGATGAGAAGCTCCCACTTGGTGAACTATCTCAAAGTTGTAAGCCTGAAGCTTCAATGCCATTAGGTCAGATGTCCTTTGGGTTCTTTTAGAATATGCAGCCAACACAGCGAGGAGTGGTACATTACCACTCTAAAGTGTGTAACGTGAATATACACTTAAAAAGCTAACAGGTGTAAATCACCGCAAGGCATTCATACTAGGTAAAAGGTGTAATTCAGTTCTGCTGCTAATAACGTCTGACTCACATAAGCTACCAGATGCTCATTCTCAAGCTCATCTGCTTGACTCAGGACAGCACCAATTGCCATCAATGAAACATCAGTCTGTACTATAAATTCTCAATTTGAATTTGGATATTTCTTAAATTGGAGAATCTATGAGATACAGGTGTAACTCATTAAAAGAACTCTGGGCCTCTTCATTCCAGATGAATCCTTTCTTCAGATACTTCAGTAAATGAAAAAAGGGCTTAGCGATTCTTGCAAAATCCTGTATAAAGTTTTGGTAGTATCCAACCATTCCAAGGAACACTTGGATATCTCGGACACTTCATTGGATGGCCATCCGCTCTATGGCTTCAATATTCTGGGTTTGAGGCTGCAGTCCACTAGAGTTGATAATAAACCCCAGATATTCCAATTCTTTCTTGAAGAAACGACACTTCCTCAGCTTTATCTTCAGTTTAGCCGCTGAAAGTCTCTTTAAGACTTCTTCCAAGTGGTATAAATGGTTAGTAAAGGTCCTAGTGAACAGATTTATATCATCAAGTACACCAGGATGCATGAATAATTCAGGTCATTCAGAATTGACATTCATGGACCTCAGGAATGTCGCAGATGCATTTCAAAGACCTTGGGGCATCCTAATAAGTTGGTATAGCCCCTGCGTGGTAATGAATGCGTATTTCTCCTGGTCTTCTTTGGTAAATCGATTTGTCAATATCTTGATATTAGATCCATTGCAGAGATATATTTGCTTCTCCCAATTGATCTAATGCATTGTCAATTCATGGTAGTAAATACAATTCTTTTTTTTGTTTTGTTCAGCTTCTGATAGTCAATCACAACACAATTAGATACATCCTTCTTCTTAACAATAAGGATAGGGAATGTCCAGGGCTTTGACAACTGAATAAGGAGCCCATGCTTCACTAGTTTGCTGATTTCCTCTTCCACTACCGCTTCAGAGGCCTTTGACCATTGGATTGGTCTTTTTCTTATTGATAAATTTTCCTTAGTATCAACTTTATTGATGACATATTTTGCACATCCCAAATCATGATCATCCTTGGCGAAGCTTTCCCAATATTTTTAAATAGTTCAAGCACCTCCTCCTGCTGTAATTAGATCAGATCTGTGAGTTGCTCTTGATTGACCAATAGATTGATACTGTCAGCCACCCCTGCTGGTAATCCCATCTCAGCGAGGGTCCCATTATCATTATCTAATATTAATTATCAACATTTAGTATATATATATATTTTTATCTATTTTTTGTATTTTATTTTTTTGCATTGGGACTTAACTTACAATAAAGTTCACAGTTCCTTCTTTTTACCTTCTCCCAAACTGGTTACTAGGTAGACTTTGACCTACCAGTAATCATGGTTCAGAGGTCTTAATTTTTAAACTTAACAATCTAATTTGGTTCAGTGGTCCTATTCTTGAACTTGACCAAAATATCAGGACATAACCATTTAATGGTTCAGCGGTACTTTGGGAACACGGCAATTATTTTCTTTTGAATCCAATACTTTCAGTTTTTTAGCATTGACCTTCTTCACTATATGACTAGCAGCACTGTTTCTTTATGTACAGGCAACACTTGCCAACTTTGGCAATACTCAAAAATGTTCTCATCCATTAATCCTTCAATACTGACTTGTCATTCTTCAGACATGTCCTATTTCCTTTCATATTTTAGCAACTGACGCTCTATGTCTTTGTATATCAAAAAGTTGTGAATTTCTCATTAATTGTCAGTTCTGTTTATTTT
The DNA here is from genome assembly GCA_022478985.1 of Massospora cicadina. Taxonomy (NCBI): domain Eukaryota; kingdom Fungi; phylum Entomophthoromycota; class Entomophthoromycetes; order Entomophthorales; family Entomophthoraceae; genus Massospora; species Massospora cicadina. The sequence continues at coordinate 153,153 of JAKSZP010006701.1, forward strand.
CTCTAATTGTTTTCTCTTAAACATGATTTTTGGCATTCGTTGCCATATGAAACGTTTGAAGTAAATCCACTTATGAATCCAGAAATGATCCCCTGTTCATGCAGATTGCCATATAACATTAACATCAATTAATTTAATTTTGGTTTAATGATTCTCGTCTCCATCATTTTCTGTAACATTAATTGAATATTATTTGGTTAAACAGTTTCTTCCACTATATTGGTCTAACTCTTCCTTTTTTTGACCTTATTCTCTTCATTTGTATTGCAAACCAATACTCTGAATTGATTGCTATCCATATTTTCTCATCCAATGTCTCATCTAGTGTCTCATCTAAACACCTTACTCCTTGGGACTATTTAAAGTGGACCCAATTTCAACCCAAGTTGGCCCTGATAAAATCTTCATCTTAAGTAGATGTCATGGTGGAACAGGTTCTCTTACAGCGCTAGACAGTTACATATCTAGGATGCAAGACCTTTTCTTAAATCTTTAGTATCTTCTTCAGCGTTTTTCGCTGCATAAAGTATTTAAACATCTCTGGTTCTTCAGATTGTTGACTTGTTCCAATGGTCAATCTATGTCTGAGCTGGGTAAATGCAATCAAAAGTGATTCCTTGCATTCCATCTTCAATTAAGCTTCTTAGACTAAATCTCCTTCTTTCTAATTCAATGAAGTTACTTTTCTAATTAGCTCATTGTTAAGATTGGAAATTTCTTCTAATACTTCCTTATATGATATCTTGAATTGGCTTCTCTTACTCAACTACCCCTGTAATGAGCACCAAATGCTAAAATACTGGGTTCTTCACCGATTGATAGTTCCCAAGAAAAAACTGCACAGGTTTGGTTTGTGCTTAATTTAAGTTTCTTGATAGAAATTGATATGTGATTGATAATAGTATGCTAATTATTTTTCGTAGTTGAATAGTAAACCCAATTTGATCCAAAACTAGACCTGTAATAATCCACGATTTACTGGTGATGTCAACTATAGGGAATTCTTCCTTGTTCCATCTAACTTGATCCACTCTCAAGATAGAGGTTTCCAGCCTTTCTTCTTGTCACACTGAGTCGGCGTAGAACACACTTCTAGGTTCAGCTTCTTTTCTGAGGATCCTTGATCCTTATCTCTTAATACAACAAAAGAGCCCACAATTATAAAATACCACAACAGTAATAACTGAAGATGAATAGAACTTATGCCCAAAATGGAAGATCCTTTTTCTTTCAATAGGATGAATCATTTCTAGTAGCATGAATTGATAGAAAATTTATGGAGGGAATTTGGGGCCAAACCCTTGGTTAGTGCCTCAACCATGAAATGGCAGCCGTTGCCATTGTACTTCCCTACGTCATCTCATCAGCAATAGCCTTTTCCATTGGGTTAGGATTCCTCCATCAGACAACCTAAAGACCTGAAATAAAAAGATCCAGAAAATGTGTCCCTAATGTTTCCCGCTCAATAACAGCGAACCAACCATATTTGTTCAGCGACTTAATTAGTGTATGGGACTCTTTACCCATCATATCAAGTCGCAAAATAAATAATTATATAATAGTTGCAGGCGGTTTCACTCGCCTCACAACACTACTTAAAAACCAATTGGTCAGTGATGAAACCCAACCAATCCCAATTGGTACACCAGATAGTTAATCAATGAACATTTATCAGATGCCCCATTTTTGTTGGCAACTCTACCCGACGAGATCTTAAGAATTCAATGGGATTGATACCTAATGGATCTGAACCTGGCGAATTACCCAAAATCACCAAAATTATTAACCCAAAGTTTTTGGTCAACCTATATCCAATTCTCTCACCAGTAGAGCTTTATCCCTAAAGATCCAACAGGTAACCTAGTAGCCTGGAAAAGTTGGGCAAAAATTACCAACGCCATTACGCCAACTCCAGTTTTTTAATCATAAGTCTCTTACAATCCCTTGTTAAACCAATCCCTTAAATTGTGCTAAGTATTGGCGCAAGCCAACCCTGACACCTACCCTCTTCCTTCCACTTGTGGCCCACTGGCAACACAGGGTAGCTATGGCTCTACTGGGGGCCTCTTCACGTATCTTTGTATTTCTTTTTTTGCTTTACCAGAAGTGCATGACTAATGGTTGGCCTTACCTGAATAAAATTTTAAATTTTATCTAGGGAAGGCCGATCATGGGATGAACACATCTGATAAATAACACATCCAGTTTACCAAGATACACGAGACGCACCCAGAAGAGCTGAAGCTACCTCCTGTTGCCAGTGGGAACACCACACAAAGGAAGAGGGGGATAATGTGAAGAGGCGTGAGTCACACTGAGCACTTATGAAGGAAAGGGTCCAAGACGAGGAACCATACAGAGAACCAGGATAAAAAATACTGTTGTTGGGGGGAAGGCAGATGGCCAAATAACCAGGCTTTGAGGTGATCCGTAAGGTGTGAATGGAAGTGACAAACAGCTTCCCAGAGGGCTGGAGTAGAACTCAGAATAGGTCAAGGACAACCGTGTGTATTATCAACATAGCGATTGGCACAACTAAGTGAGGAGGGAAGGGTGGAGGGAGAAGTCAAGGGAAAAGGTAAAGATGCCTTAGACTAGATAAATGCCTGTGCTTGATCCTGGAAAAAGAGACGCAGAACCTCACGCCAGATCGCTTGTGAGGGCTGGCATTCTTCCAAATGGTGGACCAAAGTCCCATGTTGGCTACACACGACGCATGAAGAATGAGAAGAGTTGAACCGCTCCACAGTGCAATATAGCCACTTCAGACAAAGCCACACATGGGAACAAATATGGGGCTGTATAAGAAGGTGGTGGGTGTACTTCCAGATGTCCTTTTGGGTTTCCAAGGAATATTGAGGGCCAACATGTCGATATAGCCACAAGGGCAATTGTAGGAAATAACGGGGAACCAAATTGTGCAGCACGACTTGCCAACGTACTTCCTGTTTGAAACAAGGAGTAGGACGACCCTTCCCAGAAGTGTAGCCACTGACGCTGATCCTCTGTTATGCACTCCGCATACTAATGAGTATTCATTTAAAGTGGTCAGGGGACCCATGCAGGCCCACAGTATAGGGGTGAGATGCCATATAGGTAAGGAGAGTTAGGATGGGTGGGGTTGTGGAGGCTGAGGGTGTGGGAAAAGTTGAAGCATGCCATGAGCAACCAATGCTGGGCTGGGAGTGTGGGGTTAGTCACTGAGGCAATCAATGTGCAAAGGAATCTGGAGGCATGGGCCTCATAATTGATCTGGCCATCCCACCACATTGGCGTGGGATAAAGAGGACCTTCAGTCTCACAGGAGAGAGGGCAACTTAGCCAAAGCCTCCTTTGCATCAGGGTTTACAGATAAGCAAAGAAGAGAGAGGGAAAAGGCGATGGCATGGGCGGCAAACCATACTTTTTAAAGGAGCATAGCGTTGGCCAGAATTACCCTGTCTGTCAGGATGATCTGGTGAGCCCATACCAATGCAATGCACTTTTGCAACGTTGTCTAAGATATGGTGCTCCATTACAGAAGTGGCGTATCTACCCGCATCCAACCATACTTCTAGGTGGCGCACTGGAACAGCAGTATGACTGGACACAAATAAGAGAAATAGAGGGGTGAATTGGGGAATCGCCTGGGTAAGCTGAGAAGAGATTAAGCAGCTGAGGAACTCTGATTGAGAAACGCGGGAGACCAGCGATCTCAGTAGCCACCAAGTAGAATGATTTCAGCCTTGGATGCGTTGAGGGCAGCGTTACTGAACCTGAGTACACCCATATAGTGGACACCAATGCGCATGCATCATAATTGCTAGACACCCCAACCAAACAATCATCAGTGAAAGCTAGTATCCTAACCGGTGCTTGGCATTTCACCTGAACACCAGAAATGCTTTCATCAACGCTGCGTTTAAGCGGGTTGAGGCTTAAGTTATATAAAAGAGGGCTCAAAGGTCCACTTGATGGGGACTCCTTTGAGGAGAACCAAAACAGTGAGGAAACCTGGTCCCCGCACTGCCATTGTGGTCAATTTGGTGTGCAACATTAACCAGCTTATGAACTGGGGGAGGTGGAACTAATGAAGGCAGGCCCTGAGGTAGTCCCAGCTGACCCTATCATAAGCTTTTTTTTTAAATTTAAATTTATTGTGGGGAAGGCCGACCATGGGACGGACACTTCAGAATATGACTCAGAAGAGACAAAACTTAGTACCAGGGGAGGCACCCCAGATAAGCGATGCTATCTCTTGTTGCCAGCAGGAACGCCACTTATGGAAAAGGGGAGGGAACGTGTGAAGGGGCCATAGCCACGTTTGAGCACATGTGGAGGAAGGGGTCTGAGTTGATGAACCAGACTGGGAACCAGGAGGAGACCAGATGTCTGCAACATGGTGGAAGGTATCCGAACAGCCACGCTTGAAAGTGGTCCACCAAATGAGACCAAATCTGTGGACCACTTCTGTGAGGGTGGAGGTGGAACCTGCGATGAAATCTAAGACAATCGTGTGGATGGTCCACATGGCGATTGCAACCACCAAAGCACGGAGGGAAGGTAGAAGGGAGGAGGCCATTGATAGAGCAAACATATCTCTTGACAGACTGAAGGGATGCGTTTGATCCTGGCCCAAAAGACTTTGAACTTCTCGCCATATCACTTTAGAGGTAGGACGCTTCTCCAGGCGGTGAAACAGCGTTCCATTTTGGCCACACATGACACAGGATGAGTGTAAAGCGTTAGAACGCTCAGCTGTACGATACACCCACCTTAAGCAGCGCCACACATGGGAGCGGACTTGTGGCTGCAATAGAGGATGGTGTACGTATTTCCAGATAGTTTTTTGGGTCTCAATGGAGTAAGGGATGTCCATCATGTCCAGGTAGTCCACCCTGGATAGGACATGGGGCCGGATGGGGATCACGCCATCATGGATGGGTAGCCCCTGTACCTCTTGTGTGAACTGAGGAGAGGGGCGTCCTCTTTGGGTTGTATGTCTGCTGATACGAATTGTCCACTCAGCGCTCCGCATGGAGAGTAGGATTCGTTTGTAGTGGGTGTTAGTCCCGTGAGGGCCTGTGGCCGATGTGTGTGATGCGAGGTATTTCATCAGGGAGTGGGGGTTCAATAGATTGTTGAGGCCCAAGGTGCGGGAGAAGTTGGAGCGGGCTGCGCGGGACCAGTGTTGAGAAGGGAGTGTAGGGGCGGTGACGGCCGCAATCCAGGTGCCCAGGATCTTGGCAGCATGGGTTTTGAAGTCAAGCAGGCCCATGCCACCATGATGATGAGGGCCAAACATGACCTCTAGCCGCACTGGCGGAGGGCGGCCTGACCAAAGCCATCCTTGCAGCAAGGCATACAAGGATCTTAAGAAGCTTGAGGAAAAGGGATGGCATGGGCTCCAAACCAGACTTTGGAGAGGAGCATAGAGTTGGCTAGAACCACCCTGCCAGTAAGGGAAGTAGGGTGGGCTCTGAGACAGGCGAATTGCTTCGTCACACTATCCAGAATACGGCACTTTATTACTGCTGACGCGTATCCGCCTGTCTCCATCCACACGCCCAGATGGCGTACCGGTCCTATGGTAGGACGTGGCACAAAGGGGAGTACCAGTGGAATGGTGTGTGTTGAGTTATTAGGCCGAGGACGTGGGCGAGCAGATGGCTGGGAACTAATTGCTGGGGTCCAGCAGTTCTGAAACCGACCAAGGAGGATAATTTTGGTTTTGGAAGCATTCAGTGCCGCGTTGCTTACCCGGGAATACTCCTGGATGAGAGCTTCAAGCGTGCGTGCATCTTGATTATCAGACACCCCAACCACACAATCATCTGCGAACGCCATTATCTTGACTGGGGCTTGGCCTGGCACATGGACCCCAGTGAATTGAGCATTCACATTTCGCAGTAGTGGGTCAAGGCTGAAGTATAAGTCTGGGCTGAGGGGGTCCCCTTGTCGCAAGCCCCTTTGAGGGTGGACTACTTCCGTCAGGAAGCCAGGGCCACGCACTGCCATTGTTGCAGATTCCGTGAGCAGCATTACCCAGTTGACAAAGCAAGGGTTAGGCGGAATTGATGAAGGCAGGCCCTGAGGTATTCCCGGTTTACTCTATCATAGGCCTTCTGTTGGTCAAAAATACAAGTGCCCAGAGGCTGTGGATTGACATACGTTAGCCACAGAGTGCACATTATCCCAAATCGACCTTCTGGGGATGAAACCAAATTGTTCTGGGGAGATGGTGGCAGATGCTACAGTCCCTAAATGGTTAGCCATGATTTTTGTTAAAATTTTGGTGTCTATGTTTGTTAGAGAAATGGGGCGCCAGTTGGCTAAGTCTAGCTTAACCCCTTTCTTGAAAAGTGTGACTGTAAAGACCTCATGTCCTCATGGTAAGAGGCGCGTTTCCAACAGGCTTTGGTTAAGTGAGGCGAGCAGCAATGAGGATATATATTTAAATTATTTTTTGTAGAACTCATATGGAATGCCATCTGGGCCTGGGAATTTTTGGTCTGGTGCACCGCGAATGGCTGTCCATAATTTGTTCAGAGTAATCAAATTCATTATCTCCAGGTATCAGAAAACGGTGCGGATGTGGGCTTGTTTGAGAAATTCTGCCACTTCAGCTGGCTGATATGGATTGGATCGGTCTAACTTAGAGTAATAGCTTTGCGTTTTGATTGCCACTTCAGCTGGTGTATCCGCAATGAAATTATCCGATCTTCGCACCTGTGTACAGGCCACACTCTGGTGTGGTGCAAAATTTTTTCAAAGAATGTGCGTGCACTTGTCACCTTTTGTGATGCGTGTGGCCCTGTACTGAACACAAACCTGATGTTTGTGTTGTCTTTTGAGTGCGTTGAGGTGGGCGGCTTCCTCCACCCACTTCCAGCCCCATGAAGAGCTGTATCCTGTAACTGGGATGTTGTACTCCAAGTGTGCCAATTCTGCCAGAGCATGTGAGATAACCACCAATGTGGCTCATGAGCGTCTGGAGGAGAGATGGTGATAGTGGTGGATGGTGTCATCTTTGAAAGTTGCCCATGTGGAAATGGGGTCCGCGCAAAACGGTGCAACAAACATTTTTGCCAAAGTTGCCTCTTCCACCCACATGGAAAATCCTGGCGACGCAAGCTCGAGGGGGCGGATTTTGCACCAATGTGGGGCCTTGGCAGCTGTGACAGGTAGGTGGTAGGTTAGCGAGACCAGCCAATGGTCAGAGAATTCCATTTTTGTTGTTTTGAAGTGGGAGATGTGGGGTTGGAATTTCGCTGGTGTTAGAATAAGGTTGATGCGGGTCCCAGACCTTAATTGGCTGTTGTGGACGTGGGGACGCGTCATGTATTCAAGCAGCGGGGCATGTCGCAGTAGCGCATCCATTAACCTGAGGGTGGCCTTTAGAACGCGTAGTTCTATGTGACCCTGGGGGGCATGGGGTGAGGAAGGCCACCGGTCCATTGGTGTGTTTAGCCAACAGTTCATGTTACCCACTAGGAAAGAGTCTAGGGGTAGCGGGAGGGATTTGACTGATGAGAAAAATTCCTGACGCTTGCGTGCACCATTTGGGGCATAGATGTTGACTATTGCGTGTGCTATGTCGGCCCATGAGAAAGTGACAACAAGCACTCAGCCATTTAGGAATATTTCTGAGGATAAAAAATTAAAAAGATTATTTTTCCAAATTAGCACCCCACAGTGCTTCACCCAAAAGGATAGGGATGGGAGGAGCATTGTTTTCCAAGTTTCCTCAGAACCTCATGGACAGTGGGACTCCTGGATGGCCAGGATATCCATGGGTAAATTGTGTTGTAAAAAACTCAGTTTCCTAGCCCAGGATGGGGAGACCTTGAGTCTGGCGATATTCAACATCCCTAAATTGAAGGTTTCCCCCATTACACCTTAGGTGTGAGGGGGGTGGGCACCTGGGCCCACCAGCCTTTTCTAGATCCCCACAGGACTTCACAGCAGCATGGGTGTTAGCAGCAACGCTATCAGAGTTTTTGTTAATTTTTGCGGAAAGAGTTGCATTGGCTTTAGCCCTCACTTTTTGTTTTCCCAACGTCAAACGATACTTTTGCGGTGCAGATGAGTTCAGTGCACCGTTGAGCAGGTCGAAAAAAAATTTTCAGTTGTGATAGGTCCCAAGTCAGTTTCAACCGGAGCTTGGGTGCAACAATTGGGTGATATCGAATCTCCCATCTGATCCTCAGATTGAGTGGCATGCTCAGTATGGGCTTCACAATCTGATTAGTTGATGGATTCCTGAGTTGCTTCCGCTGCAAAGGTTTCCATGTCCTCCTAGTGTTGTGAGTATGGGATAGCGGTGGTAGCTTTGGCCGCTTCCTTGGCCGCGGCCCTACAGGCCTGCTTGGCCTTCTTCCGCTCTTGTGGGGAGATAGGCTTTACCAGTAGGTAGCAGCCTTGTGCTCCCCACAGGAAAGCCTCCTTGGTGCTTGCGGTTGGTTCATAGTGCACCTCTCCGCTGGTCATAGTTGCTGAGGGGTGCTCTTGGAATGTGACGCCCTCCTTGATGGGGCATGCCTGCGCCTTATGGCCAAATGCATCACAGTGGGTGCAAATGGGGGCGCGCTGTCCACGGTCACCTGGAATGGGTGGGTGGTATGCCCTGCAATATCAATAAAAGTGGAGTGCGGGATCTGGGTTAGGTCCTTCATGATCTCCTCAGTTGGGGTCAGAACTGCGATGGCTTTGCTGGTGCACAGGTGTGGCATCAGCATGAAGCGTTGCATTTTGAAAGATTGTATTTTGACATATACGGAACGACCATCTTTCAAGTGTTGTTCCAAAATGTCACGTTTTACCGTAGTAGGCAAAAAGTCAAACGTGAGGAAAACTTGGTTTGATTTTGTCCATCTGGTGCATTTGGTTTCGACGACCTGTTGCCCTTCAGGGAGGTCGACCACTACATGCACCGCTGCAGCCTCATCTGCTGCTGTTTTGCTTTTGAAACCTAGATCCAGCCAACTGCATGACATGGAGTGAGGTGCAACGTACACCGCGGTTGGGAAAATTGTGTGCACATCTTCACAAAATCTTTCCCATAAGGCCATTTTTGGATGTCCAGAAACACGTGGACTTCAAATTCCACCAACGAAAGTGGCTGGGAGTGTGGCGTGTTGATGTACTGGTTGCATCATGCTTGCTATGCGAAAATCTCTGGGGAAATAGTGACCGCCAGTTTTCTAAAATTTTTATCTATTCCGCCAGATTCTCTGGGGCGTTTTTGAACGTTGGATACCGCGGGCCTTCCACCTGCTCTTCTTACCTTGCTTGCCCATCTGCTCCCTGACATGGGCGCAGACTAATCTCCTCTGTGAGATTATAGAACTAGATTTAGTCTTGAATTGAATAGGTTGCAATAGTGATTGCAACGAGAAAGTAAAGTTTCCCTATCATAAGCTTTTTGTTGGTTGAGAAACACAAGCGCCCAAGTAGTTGGAGATTGGCAGACCTAAGCCATGGTGTGAATGTTATCCCATATCAACCACTTAGGGATAAAGCTAAATTGCTCAGGGGAGATCACCTTAGAGCCAACTGCCCAAAGCGGTTGGCCATTATTTTAGTAAATATCTTTGTTATTGGTTTTTCAAAGGAGGTAAGACACCATTTTGTCAAGTCTAGCATATCACCCTTCTTAAACAACGTTACCATGTAGGCCTCTTGGCCCCCAGTAAGGAGGCGTGTTTATAAGAAACATTTGTTCATTGAGACTAGCATTAGGGAGGATAAATATGTAAAATATTTTTTAGAATTAATAGGAAATAATATCTGGACCTGAGCTCTTTCTGTGAGGTACACCACAAACTGCATACCAGAGTTAGTCATGGAAAATTAAATTCATTAACTCTATAAAGTGGTAAACAGTGCAGATGTGTGCTTCAGCAAGTAATTCATTGATTTTGGCAGGATCAACTGGAACAGCCCTCTGCAACTTGGAGTAATATTGTTGAACCTCAGTAGACACTTTGTCCGGCATATCCATGATGGAATTGTCCAGACGCCTCACCTGTGTGCAGGCCAATTTTTGGCACACAGAGAATAATAGGTGAAAAAAATACGCGGAGCATTTTTTCCTATGGTGATATTCTTTGCCTTATACTGAACACAAACACAATGCTTGTGTTGTATTATCAGCTTTTTAAGAGGGGCAGAGACTTTAGTCCATTTTAGAACCCCAAGCAGGGCTGCACCCTGCCAAGGGGACATTATTATCCAGGTGGTCCACCCCTACCAGGGTGCATTTAATGACTGCTGAAACAGCCCAAGATCATCGCAACAAGATGTGGCATGCTTGGGAGACTGTGTCAGTATTGAAGGTGGACCAGGTTGTCAGGGGATCATTATGTAAGGGAGTTGTGAACTCCTGTGTCAAAGTGCTGGTTTTCATCCAACTTGAAAATGTGGGTGACGTGATGTCAGTGGAGCGAAGTCTACCCCATTTAGGCTCCTGTGGCACTAGTTTTGACAGAGTAAATGACACCAATATGATCCTGTGATCAGAGAAGTCTATTTTTGTAACAATTAAATGTGATATCTGCGGTCAAAAAATTAGCGGGACAAGTATGAAATTATGTGGTACATAGACATCAGTGCACGTTGTGAAATGGGGACATGACATGTTGGGTAGTAACAGCGCATGATTGGGGAGGGTATCAAAGAGGCCCAAGGTGGCTTTCATAATTCAAAGTTCAAGTGCATCTACAGTTGGGCAGGTGCAGAAGGACAGTAGTTGATGGATGGCTTTGCCCAACAGTTCAGGTTGTTAACCACAAAGAAATGGGGGGGGGAAGAGAAGCCATAGCTTAGAGTAATTCCCGGCAAACATTATCACAAGTTGGGGCATAAATATTAACTATTGTATGAACTTTGGCGCAAAAAAACTGAAATGACAAGCATATGACTGTCATGAAATATTTTTGTCTAAAAAATTAAAAGCTTTTCACGTATATGAACCTCACAGTGCGGCGACCAAAAAGAGTGGGAAGGGGAATATGGTTGCACATGTGTCCAGGTGTGGTTTTTGAGAATTACTCGCTTATTAAATATAATCCTGCTTTGATAGTTGGGAAGAGTTCTGGCCAATATATCCAGGATTATGCTATGTGACTTACATTAATACCTAACCGTTCTGAAGCTCATAATGCTAAACAATAAAACTTGAATCTTCTGGTCTCATCTGGGTATCCTTTCTCTATCTAATTTGGAACTCTTTTGACGCAGGTAATAATAACACACTCCCCTGAACGCTTGTATACACTTCTTAATATGAAGATCTAATTAATATAAGGTAATATATGACGGAAAATATAATTTAATGGTATTATTGTTTTATTTCAAAACCAGGCGCCAGTATTTTATACAAGGGCATCTCCTTGCCATGCTCACCTATTAGATGAGTTCATTAAAGCCATGCCAATCCGCTATGAATTATAGCAGTGATTATTAAATATCACCAAGTTAATTCAACCCTTGAACTAACTTAATTACAATCATTTCAGCTTGATTAGAGGCACTACTACTCTCAAATTTGGAAGATTTTTAGGCGTAATATTACACCTCAACGGTGTAAATCTTCCTTTTAACCAGGCCAAAACACATTTCGTCATACTTCTGACAAAATACAATAATTGGGGGAAAGAATATAGGGAATACAAATAATGACGCACCCCTAATCTGGACGTTGGCAGGCCTCTCAATAGTACTAGATACTCTCTATTTGGGCCATCCATGTCCAAGCACTATCATGCAAATTACAATGATTGATTTACATTAAAATTTAATATTCATTAATCATATTTTGCATTAAAATGAAAATAAAATTAAGTTTATGCCGTAAACCCACTTCATTCATGCAAGACGGTCCCATAATTGACCATAATAATATTATATCCCAACTATTATTAGCTACAATAATCAGGTTGTTAAGGTTCAATTAATCGGTTTTGAAGTGAATCTGATTTAACAGATTATGCAGTTAAATTGAGAAGGATCAAATGATCCATCAATGGGAGTAATCTATCACCATTGATGGTTTTCTTAGATGGAATATAATGATTCAACCATCAAAATCTGGCATCTCTCCCCACTTGACTGAAATATAAACAATGAGTTTCCTGATTCTCTCTTCAATATCTTTAACAACACATTTTCAGCCTACTGTAATTTTGTCAGAGCTCTTAGTCCCAAAAACGCCATCATTTCAACAAATTGTACCAAAATTGAGTATACAAATGTTTTTAGGATTATTTCAAGAATCAGAAATTAAGTAAAACATTCTTGTGCCAACTATCATGACGTCTATTTGCCATGTTTTTTGTCACTCAGCAGTTAGATTGGACCAAATTGGCGCACAAAAAAATGAGGAATCTGATTTTGTGTTAATTCCCTCTTTAAGCAGGGAAATAAAATCCTTTATTATCTTTTTTTTACCAAATCATTTATTTTGTAATATAATTTTTTCTAAAAACTATATATATTCTTTTACTTTTATAAATACTTTTTAAGTTTATATATTATGTTTATTATTTATCTCTTTTTCTTTTTAACTATATTTAAATTTTATATCTTCCTATAAATGGTTTTCTCCCTTATAATTGGCACTTTTCAGAAATTTACCCTCTCAGCTACAAGATAAGAATGTTGTGGGTTTAAATGAATGTGAAGGGGAAATGTCAGACATTTTTTAGTCCACAATAATGATATAGATTTTAATAGTACAATGAGGAAATCGCCAAAAAGACCCTGGCAGATTCTCAGTGGAACCCCTCTAATTGGGGTAACAATAGAACAAATACCTCGCAGGCAATTAACATGAAGTTTAGCAGTCAGATTACTCTGACTTTGTGGCAGACTATGGGGCGTCTCTCAGAGGGACACCCTAGCACCTACTAGTCACATTCCATCACCTACACGGGACCACCCCCTTTTATAGGCGTGGCCAGGGCCCCCAGGTGAATATTTTTTGAGAAAGGGGATTGACTCAAATATATTAAGTCATTACCCCACAGTTATGTCTTACCTCATAATAATGTCCCATTCAGCGTTCAGCCTAAGGGAAGCGAGTTTTTTGAGCTTTGATAGGTTGAAACTTAGTATTTTCCTTATTTGGAATGTAACAAAACATTCCAACTTACATTGAATTTTCTTTGACCCTCGATTTGGTTATAATATAGATTGGTCAGATATCAAGAGGGCGTTTTTATTCTTATCCCCGGTGGCGTCTAATAAAACTTTAAAAAGGCATATTTTACTAAGTTTTATAAAGTTTAAATATATTTTGTTATTGTGGTATAAACCCCCATTGTTGGATTTTGGTGGAATAAGCACCAAGCGAACATCTTCTGCACCCTAATCAACAAGTGGTGCATACTACAGGGGCTGCCTGCATACCATCAAGACCTGTTTAAAACAATGACAACTATTTCAGAATCAAGGCCAGAAGTTTTAGAAAATCAACTACCAGTGCTTTGGATCGCCTCAAAAGGCTTGAGCAGCACTCTCCCAAAGGCCCTTATGGTACCTCCCCTATGATTGTTAAACCTCCATTCAGGGACAAGTTCACACCTGGCGAAGGCAGTATCACCTCCCTCCTTTATGTTTATGAATCTGCGATGGAAGGAGCGACTGACCTTCAAAAAACCAAGTTTATCCTTCCCTGCTTGAGTCAGATGGCTCAAGAGATCATGGTTCCAAAAATATCCACACTTACCACCTGGGCGGAGGTCAAAAAGTGCTTATTGACGAGTTGGTTCCACGCAGAGTTTACAACGATTAAAACAGGCATTTATGTGCCTTACCTGCAAGAGGGAGAATCGATCCCCTCATTTGTTGAGCAATCCTATAGCAAAACTCATCCTCTGTGGCTGTCCAGACTGCTTGCGCAAGATGATGCTATTGCTGCTACTTTGGCTAGCTTGGCGTCATATCCCTCTTTAGCAATGCATATCTTCACATTCAAGAAAACCTTTTAAATGTTACCGGATATAAAAGAGGCATTACTAGTAGGTTCTGACTTATATGAACCTGAACCTCTGCAAAAAGCATCAAAGTGAGAATCAATTATGACCCTTCAGCCTCTTCTATGGCTGTATCCCTATGGAACCCAGCATCTGTAGCACTGCAGCGACAAACTAATCCTCTCTCATGTGAGGATAGCTAGGAAACAATAACCATTATGGGGCAGCGTTCCCCTCTAGCTTCAGGTTCAAAAGTCCAGCCATTGAAGTCAGTTATCACTATGCCTGGTCCCTCTCTTGCCAAGCAGTCTATTAAGGTGAATAACGCATCACAGCCACCTAAGCCGCTGCCTCAATCCCCCTCAGCCAAAACTCAGGCTGTCTCTAGTTAAAAACCTGCCATTATGGGGCAGCCCAAGCTGAACACTTCTAAGGCTAACGTCAAAATCATTAAACTTTCAACGTCTCCTCAAAATGTTGGTACAGCCAAGATGCTCCCTTCAAAACTCAAAAGGATAGATGATAGTGACAAAGCCCTCCCCTGTGAGGAAATTAAGCCGTTTTTTCCGCCCCCTCTTAGTAACTTTTTGAAGTGCATTGACAATTCCTCTGATGACGAGTCTGAAGGGGGTGGTGAAGAAGCAGGCTATTATATTTTGGGAGCTCCAATGGAAGTGCAGGTTCTGGATAGGTTGAGGCCTGAACGAATTGATATAGCTATAATACCACGAAGAACTTATCTTCAACAGTTGTTGAGGTGTTGAGAGGTGATTGATACCGCTAGTGATGCTGACCAGCTTGTTAAGACAGTGATCCAATCCACCCTGAAGGTCCATAACCTCCAACATATTAAAGACAAATACCCTGCGAGGGCTCAACGCCTTGCCTACACTCTCCATTTGAAGGAGGTTCTCGCCATCCCCCTTAGTTTTGGTAACACAATAACGAAGGTAGAGGTTATCAATAAGGTGCTCATTCTAGCCATCCTTGATATGGGTGCTCCAGTAAATGTGGTCTCATCATTGCTCATCAAAAAAATTAAGATGGCTCCTGACCTGGACTATTCACAAGAGTTTAACTTCAGGGTTTAACAATAATCGAGCTATTGGAGCCTACTCTTCTCTACCCATTTGTATTTGGAAGCTCTTGCTGGCTGCCCCGCTCTAGCATTAACCAACAATGCATACGACCTACTCATTGGCACACAATTCATGATTGAGTATGAGAGAATAAACTATATTTAACATGGATTCTCTCCTTCTAAATTGCAAGATTCCTCTTATTTTTGCAAATGATGAGCCTAAGAAGAAGGAATATACATGCATAATCGAGTACCCTTCTTCTCTCTAACCCTCTCTTATACCACATCGAGCAGAAATACAAAAAAGCTGCCTGACTCTGTGGATGGTTCAGAGGGCACTCCATTGTATGCGTCAGAGGATTAGTCTTCAAAGTGGGTGAACAAAAATTTATATACACTAAATTTACTATGCAAATACCCTGCAACTGCCTTCTGCACTTAGCAAGATTTTATAGTATTAGCCCTTTTGAATCTCAGGTGTTGCCAGGTATCCTAGACCCTGCCTACAAGCGTTCTTTCAATCTTTTGCTGAGGAATCTCACTAACAAGGGCATGGCTGTAAAGAAGCATCAGGTGATTGGAAAAGCCCTGTTGCTATCCATTGAGGACATCCACCATGTTTTATATTGGGTCTATGTTAGATATGGGACTACCCACTGACCAAATAATATGCACTTTGCCCAACGTTCAGATTTCTGATGATCAGACTCCAGCTGAACTTAATAAAGTTCATTCCATACTGGAGTCATATAATGATACTTTATCCAAATCTGGTACTGACTCAGGGCATATGAAGGGCTGGTGCTACACCATTGATGTTGGTGATGTCAAACCTATTCGATCCTAGCCTATCATATATAAAAGTTGAGGAGCTTCAGATGAGGACGGAGCTTAAACTGTTACTAAACGTGGGGCTACTGGTGCCTTCTCAAAGTCCTTGGTTATATCCACTATTTCTCATAAAAAAGAAGAATGAGGGGCATTAAGTAGTTATGTACTACCATAAACTGAATAACCTCACCAAGAAGGACAGCTATTCAATCCTGAGAATTGATGACGCACTGGCCCAATTCTCTGGTTCCAAGTTCTTTTCCACCATGAACTTGTCTAGCGGATAAAGCAAATGGACCTCTCTCCGCAGTCCAGGAAAAGTGTGCGCTCATCTGCAGTGAGGGTCTTTTCAAACCTACTGGTTTATCATAAGGGTTGTGCAATGCGCCCGCCTCTTTCCAGCGAGCCATGGATCACATACTGCAGGATCTAAAGCTTAGTTTTATGATTGTATATCTAGATGATATCAACGTCTTTTCCTGAACCTTTAATAAGCATCTTTCTCATTTAAAGGAAGAATTCCAATGGTTGCGGGCCTCTCACATTAATCTGAAACCCTCCAAATATACATTCTTCCAAAAAGAAGTCGGACTTCCTTGGTCACACCATCTCCTCAGATGGGATCCAGTCTCTCCAAGATAGAGTTGAGGCAATATAAAGATGCCTGCCCCCAAAACCCTCCGTGATATTCAGGTCTTTTTGGTCATGATGAGGTACTACCATCAATTAATCCCCAAATACACCCAGCTCAATGAGCCCCTCGTACACCTTTTAACTAAAAACACCCCTTTAGATTGGGGAGTGGAACAACAAGCTGCTTTTAGAACACTAAAAAAGCTGCTGCAGCAACGGCCAATTCTGCGCCACCCTTAATAAATTAAACCCTTTATGCTGTTTACTGATGCTTCTGATTATGCAGTTGGGGCTATTTTAGCCCAAATGGATGAGCATGGGGTTGATCACACCATTTCTTTTTTCAGCAAGATGCTTTCTAAGGCTGAACGCAATTATAGCGTCACTGAGAAGGAATCCTAGCTGTCTTGATTGCTGTTAAACACTATCGCCCTTTCTTATATGGGACCTCATTTAAAGTGATTTCTGACCACGCCTCTTTAAAGTGGCTACAAAAATTAGAAGGATCCCACTGGTCGGTTATCACGCTGGGCTTTAAAGCTTTAGCTCTATGATATGACTAAAATAGTGAGCTGGGATGAGCCACATGAATGTCGATGGGTTGACTCAGCTGCCCATCCTTCACTTAATTAAGAGTGAAGCAAAGCGGCTACATGATCTCCTAATAACCTCTAATGCTTGGGAGGATGAGGATGAACCAGTCCAAAAGATGCTAGCTCACCATTCTCGTAACACAAAGGTGGATAATTGGAATCTACAGAAGAATGTAGGGGTGAACTGGTTACCCTACCCCGACCTTCAGGGCGAGTACCTGTCACTATGGAGTCTCATGCCCTCCTAGGGAATAGCGGAGTGCGGAAAACCTATGAGTGGGTAAAGAACGCTACTATTGGGAGGGAATCATGGAGACCATCGTTGAAGTTTTAGATGCCTGTTTAACATGTAAAAAGCAATCTAACTTCAAAACAAAGTATCAATATTAGCCTATCACCCCTCAACAGCCAGTCCATACAATAAGTCTCGATGTGGTTGGCCCTCTACCTCAAACTACAGGTGTAGATCGATATATCTTGATAGGAATTGAGCACTTTACCAAAGGGTTGATGCTGTGGCTATCCCAGCTCAGATGGTAATAGCTACAACCACTTTCCTCCACCAGTATATCTTTACCCAACATGGTTGCCCCAAGTGTTGCTATGTGATTGATGGTAAAACTTCAACTTCCAAGTGGTGAAGATTCATGCAACTTCCATGGGGGGTGTCAGATTCTGGTGGTTGACTCAAAAATAAACCTTCGACAACCATAAGATTGGGCTGATTATCCTTTCAATTCTTGAGCTAATACCTTAACTCTCGCCTCAAATTCTATTGCAATTACATGGCTAAGGCTGAACATATCAACTTAACTTCAATCAAGTAATTTATTAATACCTCAGGCTGAATATGCTCACACATTATGGCCAATTATCTATGCATCAAATCTAAAAAATTGGTCCCAATTATTGGGAACACAATCAACTAACTAGTATACAAAATTGTTCAGGACTGACCCAATGTTAACATTTAAAAGCCCCATGGACCATCAAACAAATGAAAAACGTAATCAATTTCTACCCTAGGGCAAAACTTGTATGTTAATCTAAGTAATCAGCATGATAACACTTTCACATGGACCACCCAAAAGGGAGTACCTAGTGCTAATGAGAGAGTCCTGCTGACGTCCCAAATAAGGGTACATCATCTACTTTAATCGATGCAAAAATTTCACAGAATGTGTATTTTGTTAGCAGTATGACGAAACTCAAATCAAGAAAATCCTAGGACAATTTTGCATGTTTTTATCGCAATTTTTGTCCCTGAAATTCTCCCAATTTTGAGAGTATTTTGCCACTAATAAACCTAAGAATAGGTCTCAGTCATATCAGTTCTAGGGCCAAACTGAGGTGGTAAAATATCTGTTAAATTTGCCTGCTCAATATGTGGTTAAGAGATGCCCTATAGTTATAAATACTGGCGCCAGGCCTAATGATTAATTATCTAATATATACCATCTAATAAAAGACATATGTATTTTATATCTTTCCTAGTCTTATTCTAATCCTAAATTTGGAGATGTGTCAATAAGCTGGAAGCGCCAAATCCACAGCTTGTATATCCACCTGCCTCAGAAGAAGTTCCCAAATACAAAGGGAAAATTACGCCCAAAATTAGCCAGAAGAGTTGGGGCAATTATATCTAAGCCTAGTGAGTTTCTTAACAGTCTGATACCATAAGCCACTGGCAAAAATCAAGGATTATTCAATGGAACTTCATCCTGATTATGCATGCAGGATCTTTTTAAACAAGTGAGCTACCCTCGAAATTTCACATTTGGTGCTCACACAAAACCAGTGACACTCTCAGAATTGGATCCAAATAACCAATTCCCTGAGCTATAGCCAGAAAAGAAATAGACAATGAGATGGAAATTAGTGACGCAGAAATCTCAGATTATTTTACCAGCCGCCACTTCTCTGAAGCTTGTGCCTCCTAATCCAAGAATCTTATTACAGTATGGGGAGCTCATGCAGCAAAACCAGTCGTCCCAAATAGGGATGAGTATGGTGCCTTGAACAACAAAGAATTATCAAAAATTTAGACGGTTGTGTCAAGATTGCAGGCCAGAAATACTGAAATTACTCAGGAGATTTGGGAATTCAAAATGCAATTATCAACTGCAAATTCCCAAATAGATAGTATGGCCAAAGACATTAAAAGCATAACGCTTAATCAAGCTTTATATGAAGAAAAATATGATAATCTTAAAAACAAAGCTGCCAATGCTCACCAAGCTTTGACAAAATAGAACTAGGAAAAAGCTCTACTCATTTGGCAAAAAAAGAGTTCTGAAAAACAACTAATGGTGAATTCAAGCATCAGAAGCCAGCAGTTCAGAGCAATATCATAAAACTGAATTATCAGAATTTGAATTGATGCAGAAACCAATATTTAAACATTCATTCTATGCCTAGAATCCTGACAACGATACCAACTCCAGATACTCCCCAATGGGAAAGAGCGCTGTTTATGAGCGATGATACACCAAGATGTTCAAGAAGAAGTACAACCCCTATGCCCAAAACAGGGCGAGATGACTTCAAATGACTAATTTACCAAAGTTCAATAGTATGGCAAAATTTACTCTATCATCAAGCTATTTGAAAATACAATAAGGAGAGCATCAGATCATGAAAAAGGATCAGCACTTATTAACTGACACGAAGCCCATAGCTGTGACCTCGTTATGCCCTATTTGAGTGACAATTGGCCTATATGGATGCCAAAATTGCAGTAACAAAACAGTTTGGAGAGCCTGAGAAATTAGAAGCCTGAAAAAGAGAGCTTCTTAATATTGAATTCTAACAGAATGAGACTATTAATGACTTTGCAGACAGATTTTTCCATGAGGCACAAGTTCTGTATGGGTGCAACGCAATAGACAAGTTTGACGCTAAGATTGCAATGGAACATGCAGTTTTGCCCTTCCAAGAACTGCCAATGTCATGATACCTGCATTCAATGGAAGCTTGGAGATACAAGAACTTACCAGTTACTTGAGAAGCTGTTCTCATAATTTCAATACCCCTCTTCAGGCCAAGGATCAGCAAAAATCCCAATTTTTGGGCTCTAAAAACAACACTATGTCTAACCATAGAAAAAAATTTCAGAACTACAAACTAAAAATTTTATGCAAAAACAGCAAAAAGGGCCGACTACATACCACTACTGTGGTCAAAGGGGGCACATTGCTAGTGAATGCTACAGATGGTCCAACAAAAATCCTGGGGTCAACTTTTCTCTAGAAATCAACAGCAACAGTGAGGCGGTAAAAGAGCAGGTGGAGTAGAGGCGGAATGCTCTAACTCCACTGTTCTTCAACCCATTTCACCACGCCCTGATGAGCTCTTTAGGGCTGAAGACGTTGCTAAAGATAACCTTCACCATATCACGATATGATGCCATGATGGTCACCACTCGGGCCACAACAAAAGCAACTAAACCCTTAAAAATTTCCAAAGGAGCCCGAGTTTAAGTATCAAAAACCTATGCAAAGCAGATTATTATCAGGATTTAGACCTCCAACCCAAATGTTTGACCGACCTACCTAAGCTTAGCAACTTTCAAGTAGCTATTCCTTTGAAGACCTTAGCAAATAACTTCTCAAATATTTGCTCAAGCCTCAAATCACACCTGTAATAGGGCAGTAATAACAGCATTCATAGAATAAATACCTCTGAAAACTACTCTGAATGAACCTATGTGGACATATCAGAAAACAAGGTTCGAGTTAGGGCCATTGTCAATAGTGGCGCTCATATCAGTATAGTCAGTACAAAGTTATTTTAAAACTAAAAATTGCGCCCGATGTTGCCCACTGTCAGGATTATGGAACAGCTGGAGCGCATACAACCAAATCGCTGGGCGCATACAGTACCCTACCACTCAGATTTGGATCCATTGTAGTAACAGCACCTTCCATAATGTTGCCAAATATAAACTATGATATCCTAATTTGGACTGATTTTTAAAGAAGATATGGAGTTGTTACCAATTATAGGGACGATAAGCTCACTATTCTTATAATGACTATTCCACTTTACTATAACCATGATAGGCAGTTGAGAAAAAGAAACCCAGCTATTTATAAATCTGACCTACAAAGATGGAGCTGTCCTGATTGAGTATGTCAAAGTGCGGTCAGAGATAAAAGCACTGCCCACACAGATCAATGAGTCAAGTGGCATTCCACTTTGATCAAATCAGAGCATCACTATAGCATTTGGGGATCAAGTAATCATCCCAATGGGACTAACAATTAATAACCCAGAAGGACTTTATGGTGAAGTATATCAACCATGGTCCAAATCTTAATTTGAACCAGACATTGCCCCTGGTATTATCATTCCTGGACATGGAGAAATACACATCTTATGTGCAAACCTGCAAAATTGGCTCATCTCCATCAAGAAACATCATACAATCGCATTTCTAAATCTGATCCCTACCTCAGAAATTCACTTATTCCATGAGTTCAGTATATTTGTCAAATTAGGACTCCCCAATAAGGACCTATTCAGCATAAATAATGTTGTCCCTATGGCCGATTTAAGCAACCTGACCGACTCTGAGAAAGGCCAAGCTCAGGAGTTATTTTTTAATAATCAGTAAATCTTCGCACAAGATGATTTTGACTTTTTAAGTGCTAAGGGTTTCACCCACAAAATCAATACTGGAGATCATAAACCAATTCTATTACAACTGATTAGATGCTCAATGTCATCAGAAGTAGCTTTATCTAAAGTGATTAAGGAACTCCTAAATCATGGCATGTTAGTCCCTTCAAAAAGTCCATGGGCAGCACCAATTTTTTAAATTTATTTTGGGGAAGGCCGACCATGGGACGGACACTTCCAAATATTACTCAGGAAAGGTAAACTTAGTACCAGGGGAGGCACCCCAGAGAAGTGATGCTATCTCTTGTTGCCAGTGGGAACGCCACTTTATGGGGAGGGGGAGGGAACGTGTGAAGAGGCCGTAGCCACTATTGAGCACATGTGGAGGAAGGGGTCTGATTTGATGAACCAGACTGGGAACCAGGAGGAGACCAGCTGTCTGCAACATGGTGGGAGATATCCAAACATCCACGCTTGAAAGTGGTCCACCAAATGAGACCGGAATCTGTGGACAGCTTCTGGGAGGGTGGGGATGGAGCCGGCGATGGCATCCAAGACAATCGTGTGGATAGTCCACATGGCGATTGCAACCACCAGAGCACGGAGAGAGGGTGGGAGGGGGAGGCCATTGATAAAGCAAACATATCTCTTGACAGACTGAAGGGATGCGTTTGATCCTGGCCCAGCAGACGTTGGACTTCGCGCCATATCACTTTAGAGGTGGGGCACTTCTCCAGGTGGTGGAACAGCGTTCCATACTGGCCACACATGACACAGGATGAGTGTAAAGCGTTAGAGCGCTCAGCTGTACGATACACCCGCCTCAGGCAGCGCCACACATGGGAGCGGACTTGAGGCTGCAACAGAAGATGGTGTGCGTATTTTCAGATACTCTTTTGGGTATCAGAGAATAAGGGATGTCCATCATGTCCAGGTAGTCCACCCTCAATAGGACATGGGGTCAAATAGGGATCACGCCATCATGGATGGGTAGCCCCTGTACCTCTTGTGTGAACTGAGGAGAGGGGCGGCCTCTTCAGGTTGTATGTCCGCTAATACGAATTCTCCACTCTGCGCTTCGCATGGAGAGTAGGATTCGTTTGTAGTGGGTTTTAGTCCCGTGAGGACCTGTGGCCGTTGTGTGTGATGCGAGGTATTTCATCAGGGAGTGGGGGTTTGATGGATTGTTGAGGCCCAAGGCTCGGGAGAAGTTGGAGTGGGCTGCGCGGGACCAGTGTTGGGATGGGAGTGTAGGAGCGGTGATGGCCGCGATCCAAGTGCCCAGGATCTTGGCAGCATGGGCTTTGAAGTCAAGCAGGCCATGCCACCTTGGTGATGAGGGCCAAACATGACCTCTAGCCGTACTGGTGGAGGGCGGCCTGACCAAAGCCATCCTTGCAGCAAAGCATACAGGGATTTGAAGAAGCTTGGTGAGAAGGGGATGGCGTGGGCTCCGAACCAGACTTTGGATAGGAGCTTAGAGTTGGCAAGAACAACCCTGCCAGTGAGGGTAGTAGGGTGGGCTCTGAGAGAGGCGATTCGCTTCGTCACGTTGTCCAGTATACGGCACTCCATTACTGCTGACGCATATCCGCCTGCCTCCATCCACACGCCCAGATGGCGCACCGGTCCTATGGTAGGACATGGCATGAAGGGGAGCACCAGTGGAGCGGTGTGTTTTGAGTTAGTAAGGCGTGGACGTGGGCGAGCAGATGGGCCGGGTTGGGAACTAATTGCTGGGGCCCAGCAGTTCTGAAACTGACCAAGGAGGATGATTTCAGTTTTGGAGGCGTTAAGTGCCGCGTTGCTTACCTGGGAATATTCCTGGATGAGGGCTTCAAGCGCGCGTGCATCTTTGTTATTAGACACCCCCACCACGCAATCATCTGAAAATGCCATCATCTTGACTGGGGTTTGGCCTGGCACATGGACCCCAGTGAGTTGGGCATTCACATTTCGCAGTAGTGGGTCAAGGCTGAAGTTGTATAAGAGTAAGCTGAGGGGGTCCCCTTGTCGCAGGCCCCTTTGAGGGCAGACTACTTCCATTAGGAAGCCAGGGCCACGCACTGCCATTGTCAAAGATTCCATGAGCAGCATCACCCAGTTTATGAAGCGGGGGGGTAGGCGGAATTGATGGAGGCAGGCCCTAAGGTATTCCCGGTTTACTCTATCATAGGCCTTTTGTTGGTCCAAAAATACAAGTGCCCCAGAGGCTGTGGACTGACATACATTAGCAACAGAGTGCACGTTATCCCAAATCGACCTTCTGGGGATGAAACCAAATTGTTCTGGGGAGATGGTGGCAGATGCTACAGTCCCTAAATGGTTAGCCATGATTTTTGTTAAAATTTTGGTGTCTGTGTTTGTTAGAGAAATGGGGGCGCCAGTTGGCTAAGTCAAGCTTAGCCCCTTTCTTAAAGAGTGTGACAGTAAAGGCCTCATGTCCTCCTGGTAGGAGGCGCGTTTCCAACAGGCTTTGGTTAAGTGAGGCTAGCAGCAATGGGGATATATATTTGAAATATTTTTTGTAAAAATCATATGGAATGCCATCTGGGCCTGGGCATTTTCAGTTTGGCACATCGCGAATGGCTGTCCATAATTCATTTGGAGTAATTAAATCCATTATTTCCGGGTATCAGAAAATGGTGCAGATATGAGCTCAGTTGAGAAATTCTGCCATTTTGGCCAGCTGAATTGGTTTGGCTCAGTATAACTCAGAGTAATATTTTTGCATAAAGATTGCAACTTCAGCTGGTGTGTCCACAATGGAATTATCTGATCTTTGCACATGTGTGCAGGCCACGCTCTGGCATGGATTGAAAATTTTTTTAAAGAAGTATGCAGTGCACTTGTCGCCTTTAGTGATGCGTGTGGCCCTGTATTGGACACAAACCTTATGTTTGTGTTGCCTTTCGAGTGCGTTGAGGTGGGCGGCTGCCTCTGCCCACTTCCAGCCCCATGCAGGGCTGTATCCTGTGGCTGGAATATTGGACTCCAAGTGGGCCAATTCCACCAGAGCACTTGAGATAACTGCTAATGTGGCTCATGAGCATCAGGAGGAGAGATGGCGATAGTGGCGGATGGTGTCCTCTTTGAAAGTTGCCCATGTGGAAATGGGGTCCCGCAAAATGGTGCAACAAATGATTTTACCAAAGTTGCCTCTTCCACCCATGTGGAAAATCCTGTTGACACGAGCTCGGGGGCGGATTTTGCACCAATGTGGGGCCTTTGCAACTGTGATGGGTAAGTGGTATGCTATCAAGACCAGTCGGTGGTCAGAGAATTCCATTTTCATTGTTTTGAAGTGGGAGATGTGGGGTTGGAATTTCGCTGGCATTAGAATAAGGTCGATGCAGGTCATGGACCTTAATTGGCCATTGTAAGTGTGGGGACGCGTCATGTTTTTGAGCAGTGGGGCATGTCATGGCAGCGCATCCATTAACCCAAGGGTGGTTTTAGAATGCGTAGTTCTACGACCCTGTGGGGTGTGGGGTGAGGGCAGCCTCCGGTCTGTTGGTGAGGTTAGCCAACAGTTCATGTCGCCAACTAGGAAAGAATGGGGGGTAGTAGGAGGGATTTGACCAATGAGAAAAATTCCTGACGCTTCATGTGCACCGTTTGGGGCGTAGATGTTGATGATTGTGTCTGCAACGTCAGCCCACAAGAAGGTGACAACGAGCACTCGGTCATTTAGGAATGTTTCTGAGGATGTGAATTTGAAAAAATTATTTTTCTGAATTAGCACCCCACAGTGTTTCGACCAATAGGATAGGGATGGGGAGGAGCATTGTTTTCCAATATTCCTCGGAACCTCGTGGACAGTGGGACTCCTGGATGGCCAGGATATCCATGGGTAAATTGTTTTGTAAAAAACTCATTTTCCTAGCCTGGGATGGGGAGGCCTTGAGTCTGGCGATAATCAACATCCCTAAATTGAAGGTTTCCCCCATCGCACCTTAGGTGTGAGGGGGGGCACCTGGGCCCACCAGCCTTTTCTAGATCCCCAAGGGCCTTCACAGCAGCGTGGGTGTTAGCAGCAACGCTATCAGGGTTTTTGTTAATTTTTGCGGAAAGAGTCGCGTTGGCTTTGGCCTTCACTTTTGTTTTCCTGACGTTGGACGAATTTTGTGGTGCAGATAGGTTTGGTGCACCGTCAAGTGGGACAAATTTTTTTTTCAGTTGGGGATAGGTCCCAAGTCAGTTTCAACCTGAGCTTGGGTGTGGCGATTGGGTGAGATCAAACCTCCCATCAGATCCTAGGATTGAGTGGCCCATTTGGCTTGGGCCTCCCAATCTGATTGGGTGATGGATTCCTGAGTCACTTCTGCCGCAAAGGTCTCCATGTCCTCCTGGCGTTGTGAGTGTGGGATGGTGGTGGTGGCCTTGGCCGCTTCCTTGGCCGCGGCCCTACAGGCCTGCTTGGCCTTCTTCCGCTCTTGTGGGGAGATAGGCTTTACCAGTAGGTAGCAGCCTTGTGCTCCCCACAGGAAAGCCTCTT